>CAMAOD020000024.1:0-58534 GCA_945859595.2 Megachile willughbiella | reverse complement strand
AGAGTTATTACGATAACAATAATAGAAATAAGGATAAAAATAAGAGTTATTACATAATAAAAATAGGAATATGGCTGAAAGTAATAGTTATAATTATAATAATAACAGAAATAAGGATAAAAATAAGAGTTGTTACGATAATAATAATAGTAATTAGGACAAAAGTGAGAGTTAATACGATGATAAAATAGGAATAAGGACAAAAATAAAAGTTATTACGATAATAATAATAGTTATAAGGATAAAAATAAGAGTTATTACGATAATAATAACAGAAATAAGGATAAAAATAAGAGTTATTACATAATAAAAATAGGAATAAGGCTGAAAATAATGGTTATAATGATAATAAGAATAGAAATAAGGATAAAAATAAGAGTTATTACATAATAAACATAGGAATATGGCTGAAAGTAATAGTTATAATGACAATAATAATAGAAATAAGGATAGAAATAAGAGTTGTTACATAATAAAAATAGGAATAAGGCTGAAAATAATGGTTATAATGATAATAATAATAGAAATAAGGATAAAAATGAGAGTTATTACGATAACAATAATAGAAATAAGGATAAAAATAAGAGTTATTACATAATAAAAATAGGAATATGGCTGAAAGTAATAGTTATAATTATAATAATAACAGAAATAAGGATAAAAATAAGAGTTGTTACGATAATAATAATAGTAATTAGGACAAAAGTGAGAGTTAATACGATGATAAAATAGGAATAAGGACAAAAATAAAAGTTATTACGATAATAATAATAGTTATAAGGATAAAAATAAGAGTTATTACGATAATAATAACAGAAATAAGGATAAAAATAAGAGTTATTACATAATAAAAATAGGAATAAGGCTGAAAATAATGGTTATAATGATAATAAGAATAGAAATAAGGATAAAAATAAGAGTTATTACATAATAAACATAGGAATATGGCTGAAAGTAATAGTTATAATTATAATAATAACAGAAATAAGGATAAAAATAAGAGTTGTTACATAATAAAAATAGGAATAAGGCTGAAAATAATGGTTATAATGATAATAATAATAGAAATAAGGATAAAAATAAGAGTTATTACGATAACAATAATAGAAATAAGGATAAAAATAAGAGTTATTACATAATAAAAATAGGAATATGGCTGAAAGTAATCGTTATAATTATAATAATAACAGAAATAAGGATAAAAATCAGAGTTATTACGATAATAATAATAGTAATAAGGATAAAAGTGAGAGTTAATACGATGTTAAAATAGGAATAAGGACAAAAATAAGAATTATTACGATAATAATAATAGTTATAATGATAAAAATAACAGAAATAAGGATAAAAATAAGAGTTATTACATAATAAAAATAGGAATAAGGCTGAAAATAATGGGTATAATGATAATAAGAATAGAAATAAGGATAAAAATAAGAGTTATTACATAATAAACATAGGAATATGGCTGAAAGTAATAGTTATAATGACAATAATAATAGAAATAAGGATAGAAATAAGAGTTGTTACATAATAAAAATAGGAATAAGGCTGAAAATAATGGTTATAATGATAATAATAATAGAAATAAGGATAAAAATGAGAGTTATTACGATAACAATAATAGAAATAAGGATAAAAATAAGAGTTATTACATAATAAAAATAGGAATATGGCTGAAAGTAATAGTTATAATTATAATAATAACAGAAATAAGGATAAAAATAAGAGTTGTTACGATAATAATAATAGTAATTAGGACAAAAGTGAGAGTTAATACGATGATAAAATAGGAATAAGGACAAAAATAAAAGTTATTACGATAATAATAATAGTTATAAGGATAAAAATAAGAGTTATTACGATAATAATAACAGAAATAAGGATAAAAATAAGAGTTATTACATAATAAAAATAGGAATAAGGCTGAAAATAATGGTTATAATGATAATAAGAATAGAAATAAGGATAAAAATAAGAGTTATTACATAATAAACATAGGAATATGGCTGAAAGTAATAGTTATAATTATAATAATAACAGAAATAAGGATAAAAATAAGAGTTGTTACATAATAAAAATAGGAATAAGGCTGAAAATAATGGTTATAATGATAATAATAATAGAAATAAGGATAAAAATAAGAGTTATTACGATAACAATAATAGAAATAAGGATAAAAATAAGAGTTATTACATAATAAAAATAGGAATATGGCTGAAAGTAATCGTTATAATTATAATAATAACAGAAATAAGGATAAAAATCAGAGTTATTACGATAATAATAATAGTAATAAGGATAAAAGTGAGAGTTAATACGATGATAAAATAGGAATAAGGACAAAAATAAGAATTATTACGATAATAATAATAGTTATAATGATAAAAATAACAGAAATAAGGATAAAAATAAGAGTTATTACATAATAAAAATAGGAATAAGGCTGAAAATAATGGTTATAATGATAATAAGAATAGAAATAAGGATAAAAATAAGAGTTATTACGATAATAATAATAGCAATAAGGATAAAAGTAAAAGTTAATACGATGATAAAATAGGAATATGGACAAAAATAAGAGTTAATACGATAATAATAATAGTTATAAGGATAAAAATAAGAGTTATTACGATAACAATAATAGAAATAAGGATAAAAATAAGAGTTATTACATAATAAACATAGGAATATGGCTGAAAGTAATAGTTATAATGACAATAATAATAAAAATAAGGATAGAAATAAGAGTTGTTACATAATAAAAATAGGAATAAGGCTGAAAATAATGGTTATAATGATAATAAGAATTGAAATAAGGATAAAAATAAGAGTTATTACATAATAAACATAGGAATATGGCTGAAAGTAATAGTTATAATGACAATAATAATAAAAATAAGGATAGAAATAAGAGTTGTTACATAATAAAAATAGGAATAAGGCTGAAAATAATGGTTATAATGATAATAATAATAAAATAAGGATAAAAATAAGAGTTATTACGATAACAATAATAGAAATAAGGATAAAAATAAGAGTTATTACATAATAAAAATAGGAATATGGCTGAAAGTAATCGTTATAATTATAATAATAACAGAAATAAGGATAAAAATCAGAGTTATTACGATAATAATAATAGTAATAAGGATAAAAGTGAGAGTTAATACGATGATAAAATAGGAATAAGGACAAAAATAAGAGTTATTACGATAATAATAATAGTTATAAGGATAAAAATAACAGAAATAAGGATAAAAATAAGAGTTATTACATAATAAAAATAGGAATAAGGCTGAAAATAATGGTTATAATGATAATAAGAATAGAAATAAGGATAAAAATAAGAGTTATTACATAATAAACATTGGAATATGGCTGAAAGTAATAGTTATAATGACAATAATAATAGAAATAAGGATAGAAATAAGAGTTGTTACATAATAAAAATAGGAATAAGGCTGAAAATAATGGTTATAATGATAATAATAATAGAAATAAGGATAAAAATAAGAGTTATTACGATAATAATAATAGTAATAAGGATAAAAGTAAAAGTTAATACGATGATAAAATAGGAATACGGACAAAAATAAGAGTTAATACGATAATAATAATAGTTATAAGGATAAAAATAAGAGTTATTACGATAACAATAATAGAAATAAGGATAAAAATAAGAGTTATTACATAATAAAAATAGGAATATGGCTGAAAGTAATAGTTATAATTATAATAATAACAGAAATAAGGATAAAAATCAGTGTTATTACGATAATAATAATAGTAATAAGGATAAAAGTGAGAGTTAATACGATGATAAAATAGGAATAAGGACAAAAATAAGAGTTATTACGATAATAATAATAGTTATGAGGATAAAAATAACAGTTATTACGATAATGAGAATAGAAATAAGGATAAAAATAACAGTTATTACATAATAAACATAGGAATATGGCTGAAAGTAATAGTTGTAATGATAATAATAATAGAAATTAGGATAAAAATAAGAGTTATTACGATAATAATAATAGTAATAAGGATAAAAGTAAGAGTTAATACGATGATAAAGTAGGAATAAGGACAAAAATAAGAGTTAATACGATAATAATAATATTTATAAGGATAAAAATAAGAGTTATTACGATAACAATAATAGAAATAAGGATAAAAATAAGAGTTATTACATAATAAAAATAGGAATATGGCTGAAAATAATAGTTATAATTATAATAATAACAGAAATAAGGATAAAAATAAGAGCTGTTACGATAATAATAATAGTAATTAGGACAAAAGTGAGAGTTAATACGATGATAAAATAGGAATAAGGACAAAAATAAGAGTTATTACGATAATAATAATAGTTATAAGGATAAAAATAAGAGTTATTACGATAATAATAACAGAAATAAGGATAAAAATAAGAGTTATTACATAATAAAAATAGGAATAATGCTGAAAATAATGGTTATAATGATAATAAGAATAGAAATAAGGATAAAAATAAGAGTTATTACATAATAAACATAGGAATATGGCTGAAAGTAATAGTTATAATGACAATAATAATAGAAATAAGGATAGAAATAAGAGTTGTTACATAATAAAAATAGGAATAAGGCTGAAAATAATGGTTATAATGATAATAATAATAGAAATAAGGATAAAAATGAGAGTTATTACGATAACAATAATAGAAATAAGGATAAAAATAAGAGTTATTACATAATAAAAATAGGAATATGGCTGAAAGTAATAGTTATAATTATAATAATAACAGAAATAAGGATAAAAATAAGAGTTGTTACGATAATAATAATAGTAATTAGGACAAAAGTGAGAGTTAATACGATGATAAAATAGGAATAAGGACAAAAATAAAAGTTATTACGATAATAATAATAGTTATAAGGATAAAAATAAGAGTTATTACGATAATAATAACAGAAATAAGGATAAAAATAAGAGTTATTACATAATAAAAATAGGAATAAGGCTGAAAATAATGGTTATAATGATAATAAGAATAGAAATAAGGATAAAAATAAGAGTTATTACATAATAAACATAGGAATATGGCTGAAAGTAATAGTTATAATTATAATAATAACAGAAATAAGGATAAAAATAAGAGTTGTTACATAATAAAAATAGGAATAAGGCTGAAAATAATGGTTATAATGATAATAATAATAGAAATAAGGATAAAAATAAGAGTTATTACGATAACAATAATAGAAATAAGGATAAAAATAAGAGTTATTACATAATAAAAATAGGAATATGGCTGAAAGTAATCGTTATAATTATAATAATAACAGAAATAAGGATAAAAATCAGAGTTATTACGATAATAATAATAGTAATAAGGATAAAAGTGAGAGTTAATACGATGATAAAATAGGAATAAGGACAAAAATAAGAATTATTACGATAATAATAATAGTTATAATGATAAAAATAACAGAAATAAGGATAAAAATAAGAGTTATTACATAATAAAAATAGGAATAAGGCTGAAAATAATGGTTATAATGATAATAAGAATAGAAATAAGGATAAAAATAAGAGTTATTACGATAATAATAATAGCAATAAGGATAAAAGTAAAAGTTAATACGATGATAAAATAGGAATATGGACAAAAATAAGAGTTAATACGATAATAATAATAGTTATAAGGATAAAAATAAGAGTTATTACGATAACAATAATAGAAATAAGGATAAAAATAAGAGTTATTACATAATAAACATAGGAATATGGCTGAAAGTAATAGTTATAATGACAATAATAATAAAAATAAGGATAGAAATAAGAGTTGTTACATAATAAAAATAGGAATAAGGCTGAAAATAATGGTTATAATGATAATAAGAATAGAAATAAGGATAAAAATAAGAGTTATTACATAATAAACATAGGAATATGGCTGAAAGTAATAGTTATAATGACAATAATAATAAAAATAAGGATAGAAATAAGAGTTGTTACATAATAAAAATAGGAATAAGGCTGAAAATAATGGTTATAATGATAATAATAATAAAATAAGGATAAAAATAAGAGTTATTACGATAACAATAATAGAAATAAGGATAAAAATAAGAGTTATTACATAATAAAAATAGGAATATGGCTGAAAGTAATCGTTATAATTATAATAATAACAGAAATAAGGATAAAAATCAGAGTTATTACGATAATAATAATAGTAATAAGGATAAAAGTGAGAGTTAATACGATGATAAAATAGGAATAAGGACAAAAATAAGAGTTATTACGATAATAATAATAGTTATAAGGATAAAAATAACAGAAATAAGGATAAAAATAAGAGTTATTACATAATAAAAATAGGAATAAGGCTGAAAATAATGGTTATAATGATAATAAGAATAGAAATAAGGATAAAAATAAGAGTTATTACATAATAAACATTGGAATATGGCTGAAAGTAATAGTTATAATGACAATAATAATAGAAATAAGGATAGAAATAAGAGTTGTTACATAATAAAAATAGGAATAAGGCTGAAAATAATGTTTATAATGATAATAATAATAGAAATAAGGATAAAAATAAGAGTTATTACGATAATAATAATAGTAATAAGGATAAAAGTAAAAGTTAATACGATGATAAAATAGGAATACGGACAAAAATAAGAGTTAATACGATAATAATAATAGTTATAAGGATAAAAATAAGAGTTATTACGATAACAATAATAGAAATAAGGATAAAAATAAGAGTTATTACATAATAAAAATAGGAATATGGCTGAAAGTAATAGTTATAATTATAATAATAACAGAAATAAGGATAAAAATCAGTGTTATTACGATAATAATAATAGTAATAAGGATAAAAGTGAGAGTTAATACGATGATAAAATAGGAATAAGGACAAAAATAAGAGTTATTACGATAATAATAATAGTTATGAGGATAAAAATAACAGTTATTACGATAATGAGAATAGAAATAAGGATAAAAATAACAGTTATTACATAATAAACATAGGAATATGGCTGAAAGTAATAGTTGTAATGATAATAATAATAGAAATTAGGATAAAAATAAGAGTTATTACGATAATAATAATAGTAATAAGGATAAAAGTAAGAGTTAATACGAAGATAAAGTAGGAATACGGACAAAAATAAGAGTTAATACGATAATAATAATATTTATAAGGATAAAAATAAGAGTTATTACGATAACAATAATAGAAATAAGGATAAAAATAAGAGTTATTACATAATAAAAATAGGAATATGGCTGAAAATAATAGTTATAATTATAATAATAACAGAAATAAGGATAAAAATAAGAGCTGTTACGATAATAATAATAGTAATTAGGACAAAAGTGAGAGTTAATACGATGATAAAATAGGAATAAGGACAAAAATAAGAGTTATTACGATAATAATAATAGTTATAAGGATAAAAATAACAGAAATAAGGATAAAAATAAGAGTTATTACATAATAAAAATAGGAATAAGGCTGAAAATAATGGTTATAATGATAATAAGAATAGAAATAAGGATAAAAATAAGAGTTATTACATAATAAACATTGGAATATGGCTGAAAGTAATAGTTATAATGACAATAATAATAGAAATAAGGATAGAAATAAGAGTTGTTACATAATAAAAATAGGAATAAGGCTGAAAATAATGGTTATAATGATAATAATAATAGAAATAAGGATAAAAATAAGAGTTATTACGATAATAATAATAGTAATAAGGATAAAAGTAAAAGTTAATACGATGATAAAATAGGAATACGGACAAAAATAAGAGTTAATACGATAATAATAATAGTTATAAGGATAAAAATAAGAGTTATTACGATAACAATAATAGAAATAAGGATAAAAATAAGAGTTATTACATAATAAAAATAGGAATATGGCTGAAAGTAATAGTTATAATTATAATAATAACAGAAATAAGGATAAAAATCAGTGTTATTACGATAATAATAATAGTAATAAGGATAAAAGTGAGAGTTAATACGATGATAAAATAGGAATAAGGACAAAAATAAGAGTTATTACGATAATAATAATAGTTATGAGGATAAAAATAACAGTTATTACGATAATGAGAATAGAAATAAGGATAAAAATAACAGTTATTACATAATAAACATAGGAATATGGCTGAAAGTAATAGTTGTAATGATAATAATAATAGAAATTAGGATAAAAATAAGAGTTATTACGATAATAATAATAGTAATAAGGATAAAAGTAAGAGTTAATACGATGATAAAGTAGGAATAAGGACAAAAATAAGAGTTAATACGATAATAATAATATTTATAAGGATAAAAATAAGAGTTATTACGATAACAATAATAGAAATAAGGATAAAAATAAGAGTTATTACATAATAAAAATAGGAATATGGCTGAAAATAATAGTTATAATTATAATAATAACAGAAATAAGGATAAAAATAAGAGCTGTTACGATAATAATAATAGTAATTAGGACAAAAGTGAGAGTTAATACGATGATAAAATAGGAATAAGGACAAAAATAAGAGTTATTACGATAATAATAATAGTTATAAGGATAAAAATAAGAGTTATTACGATAATAATAACAGAAATAAGGATAAAAATAAGAGTTATTACGATAACAATAATAGAAATAAGGATAAAAATAAGAGTTATTACATAATAAAAATAGGAATATGGCTGAAAGTAATCGTTATAATTATAATAATAACAGAAATAAGGATAAAAATCAGAGTTATTACGATAATAATAATAGTAATAAGGATAAAAGTGAGAGTTAATACGATGATAAAATAGGAATAAGGACAAAAATAAGAATTATTACGATAATAATAATAGTTATAATGATAAAAATAACAGAAATAAGGATAAAAATAAGAGTTATTACGATAATAATAATAGTTATGAGGATAAAAATAACAGTTATTACGATAATGAGAATAGAAATAAGGATAAAAATAACAGTTATTACATAATAAACATAGGAATATGGCTGAAAGTAATAGTTGTAATGATAATAATAATAGAAATTAGGATAAAAATAAGAGTTATTACGATAATAATAATAGTAATAAGGATAAAAGTAAGAGTTAATACGATGATAAAGTAGGAATAAGGACAAAAATAAGAGTTAATACGATAATAATAATAGTTATAAGGATAAAAATAAGAGTTATTACGATAACAATAATAGAAATAAGGATAAAAATAAGAGTTATTACATAATAAAAATAGGAATATGGCTGAAAATAATAGTTATAATTATAATAATAACAGAAATAAGGATAAAAATAAGAGCTGTTACGATAATAATAATAGTAATTAGGACAAAAGTGAGAGTTAATACGATGATAAAATAGGAATAAGGACAAAAATAAGAGTTATTACGATAATAATAATAGTTATAAGGATAAAAATAAGAGTTATTACGATAATAATAACAGAAATAAGGATAAAAATAAGAGTTATTACGATAACAATAATAGAAATAAGGATAAAAATAAGAGTTATTACATAATAAAAATAGGAATATGGCTGAAAGTAATCGTTATAATTATAATAATAACAGAAATAAGGATAAAAATCAGAGTTATTACGATAATAATAATAGTAATAAGGATAAAAGTGAGAGTTAATACGATGATAAAATAGGAATAAGGACAAAAATAAGAATTATTACGATAATAATAATAGTTATAATGATAAAAATAACAGAAATAAGGATAAAAATAAGAGTTATTACATAATAAAAATAGGAATAAGGCTGAAAATAATGGTTATAATGATAATAAGAATAGAAATAAGGATAAAAATAAGAGTTATTACGATAATAATAATAGCAATAAGGATAAAAGTAAAAGTTAATACGATGATAAAATAGGAATATGGACAAAAATAAGAGTTAATACGATAATAATAATAGTTATAAGGATAAAAATAAGAGTTATTACGATAACAATAATAGAAATAAGGATAAAAATAAGAGTTATTACATAATAAACATAGGAATATGGCTGAAAGTAATAGTTATAATGACAATAATAATAAAAATAAGGATAGAAATAAGAGTTGTTACATAATAAAAATAGGAATAAGGCTGAAAATAATGGTTATAATGATAATAAGAATAGAAATAAGGATAAAAATAAGAGTTATTACATAATAAACATAGGAATATGGCTGAAAGTAATAGTTATAATGACAATAATAATAAAAATAAGGATAGAAATAAGAGTTGTTACATAATAAAAATAGGAATAAGGCTGAAAATAATGGTTATAATGATAATAATAATAAAATAAGGATAAAAATAAGAGTTATTACGATAACAATAATAGAAATAAGGATAAAAATAAGAGTTATTACATAATAAAAATAGGAATATGGCTGAAAGTAATCGTTATAATTATAATAATAACAGAAATAAGGATAAAAATCAGAGTTATTACGATAATAATAATAGTAATAAGGATAAAAGTGAGAGTTAATACGATGATAAAATAGGAATAAGGACAAAAATAAGAGTTATTACGATAATAATAATAGTTATAAGGATAAAAATAACAGAAATAAGGATAAAAATAAGAGTTATTACATAATAAAAATAGGAATAAGGCTGAAAATAATGGTTATAATGATAATAAGAATAGAAATAAGGATAAAAATAAGAGTTATTACATAATAAACATTGGAATATGGCTGAAAGTAATAGTTATAATGACAATAATAATAGAAATAAGGATAGAAATAAGAGTTGTTACATAATAAAAATAGGAATAAGGCTGAAAATAATGTTTATAATGATAATAATAATAGAAATAAGGATAAAAATAAGAGTTATTACGATAATAATAATAGTAATAAGGATAAAAGTAAAAGTTAATACGATGATAAAATAGGAATACGGACAAAAATAAGAGTTAATACGATAATAATAATAGTTATAAGGATAAAAATAAGAGTTATTACGATAACAATAATAGAAATAAGGATAAAAATAAGAGTTATTACATAATAAAAATAGGAATATGGCTGAAAGTAATAGTTATAATTATAATAATAACAGAAATAAGGATAAAAATCAGTGTTATTACGATAATAATAATAGTAATAAGGATAAAAGTGAGAGTTAATACGATGATAAAATAGGAATAAGGACAAAAATAAGAGTTATTACGATAATAATAATAGTTATGAGGATAAAAATAACAGTTATTACGATAATGAGAATAGAAATAAGGATAAAAATAACAGTTATTACATAATAAACATAGGAATATGGCTGAAAGTAATAGTTGTAATGATAATAATAATAGAAATTAGGATAAAAATAAGAGTTATTACGATAATAATAATAGTAATAAGGATAAAAGTAAGAGTTAATACGAAGATAAAGTAGGAATACGGACAAAAATAAGAGTTAATACGATAATAATAATATTTATAAGGATAAAAATAAGAGTTATTACGATAACAATAATAGAAATAAGGATAAAAATAAGAGTTATTACATAATAAAAATAGGAATATGGCTGAAAATAATAGTTATAATTATAATAATAACAGAAATAAGGATAAAAATAAGAGCTGTTACGATAATAATAATAGTAATTAGGACAAAAGTGAGAGTTAATACGATGATAAAATAGGAATAAGGACAAAAATAAGAGTTATTACGATAATAATAATAGTTATAAGGATAAAAATAAGAGTTATTACGATAATAATAACAGAAATAAGGATAAAAATAAGAGTTATTACATAATAAAAATAGGAATAATGCTGAAAATAATGGTTATAATGATAATAAGAATAGAAATAAGGATAAAAATAAGAGTTATTACATAATAAACATAGGAATATGGCTGAAAGTAATAGTTATAATGACAATAATAATAGAAATAAGGATAGAAATAAGAGTTGTTACATAATAAAAATAGGAATAAGGCTGAAAATAATGGTTATAATGATAATAATAATAGAAATAAGGATAAAAATGAGAGTTATTACGATAACAATAATAGAAATAAGGATAAAAATAAGAGTTATTACATAATAAAAATAGGAATATGGCTGAAAGTAATAGTTATAATTATAATAATAACAGAAATAAGGATAAAAATAAGAGTTGTTACGATAATAATAATAGTAATTAGGACAAAAGTGAGAGTTAATACGATGATAAAATAGGAATAAGGACAAAAATAAAAGTTATTACGATAATAATAATAGTTATAAGGATAAAAATAAGAGTTATTACGATAATAATAACAGAAATAAGGATAAAAATAAGAGTTATTACATAATAAAAATAGGAATAAGGCTGAAAATAATGGTTATAATGATAATAATAATAGAAATAAGGATAAAAATAAGAGTTATTACGATAACAATAATAGAAATAAGGATAAAAATAAGAGTTATTACATAATAAAAATAGGAATATGGCTGAAAGTAATCGTTATAATTATAATAATAACAGAAATAAGGATAAAAATCAGAGTTATTACGATAATAATAATAGTAATAAGGATAAAAGTGAGAGTTAATACGATGATAAAATAGGAATAAGGACAAAAATAAGAATTATTACGATAATAATAATAGTTATAATGATAAAAATAATAGAAATAAGGATAAAAATAAGAGTTATTACATAATAAAAATAGGAATAAGGCTGAAAATAATGGTTATAATGATAATAAGAATAGAAATAAGGATAAAAATAAGAGTTATTACGATAATAATAATAGCAATAAGGATAAAAGTAAAAGTTAATACGATGATAAAATAGGAATACGGACAAAAATAAGAGTTAATACGATAATAATAATAGTTATAAGGATAAAAATAAGAGTTATTACGATAACAATAATAGAAATAAGGATAAAAATAAGAGTTATTACATAATAAAAATAGGAATATGGCTGAAAGTAATAGTTATAATTATAATAATAACAGAAATAAGGATAAAAATCAGTGTTATTACGATAATAATAATAGTAATAAGGATAAAAGTGAGAGTTAATACGATGATAAAATAGGAATAAGGACAAAAATAAGAGTTATTACGATAATGAGAATAGAAATAAAGATAAAAATAACAGTTATTACATAATAAACATAGGAATATGGCTGAAAGTAATAGTTGTAATGATAATAATAATAGAAATTAGGATAAAAATAAGAGTTATTACGATAATAATAATAGTAATAAGGATAAAAGTAAGAGTTAATACGATGATAAAGTAGGAATAAGGACAAAAATAAGAGTTAATACGATAATAATAATATTTATAAGGATAAAAATAAGAGTTATTACGATAACAATAATAGAAATAAGGATAAAAATAAGAGTTATTACATAATAAAAATAGGAATATGGCTGAAAATAATAGTTATAATTATAATAATAACAGAAATAAGGATAAAAATAAGAGCTGTTACGATAATAATAATAGTAATTAGGACAAAAGTGAGAGTTAATACGATGATAAAATAGGAATAAGGACAAAAATAAGAGTTATTACGATAATAATAATAGTTATAAGGATAAAAATAAGAGTTATTACGATAATAATAACAGAAATAAGGATAAAAATAAGAGTTATTACATAATAAAAATAGGAATAATGCTGAAAATAATGGTTATAATGATAATAAGAATAGAAATAAGGATAAAAATAAGAGTTATTACATAATAAACATAGGAATATGGCTGAAAGTAATAGTTATAATGACAATAATAATAGAAATAAGGATAGAAATAAGAGTTGTTACATAATAAAAATAGGAATAAGGCTGAAAATAATGGTTATAATGATAATAATAATAGAAATAAGGATAAAAATGAGAGTTATTACATAATAAAAATAGGAATAAGGCTGAAAATAATGGTTATAATGATAATAAGAATAGAAATCAGGATAAAAATAAGAGTTATTACATAATAAACATAGGAATATGGCTGAAAGTAATAGTTATAATGACAATAATAATAAAAATAAGGATAGAAATAAGAGTTGTTACATAATAAAAATAGGAATAAGGCTGAAAATAATGGTTATAATGATAATAATAATAGAAATAAGGATAAAAATAAGAGTTATTACGATAACAATAATAGAAATAAGGATAAAAATAAGAGTTATTACATAATAAAAATAGGAATATGGCTGAAAGTAATCGTTATAATTATAATAATAACAGAAATAAGGATAAAAATCAGAGTTATTACGATAATAATAATAGTAATAAGGATAAAAGTGAGAGTTAATACGATGATAAAATAGGAATAAGGACAAAAATAAGAGTTATTACGATAATAATAATAGTTATAAGGATAAAAATAACAGAAATAAGGATAAAAATAAGAGTTATTACATAATAAAAATAGGAATAAGGCTGAAAATAATGGTTATAATGATAATAAGAATAGAAATAAGGATAAAAATAAGAGTTATTACATAATAAACATAGGAATATGGCTGAAAGTAATAGTTATAATGACAATAATAATAGAAATAAGGATAGAAATAAGAGTTGTTACATAATAAAAATAGGAATAAGGCTGAAAATAATGGTTATAATGATAATAATAATAGAAATAAGGATAAAAATAAGAGTTATTACGATAATAATAATAGTAATAAGGATAAAAGTAAAAGTTAATACGATGATAAAATAGGAATAAGGACAAAAATAAGAGTTATTACGATAATAATAATAGTTATAAGGATAAAAATAAGAGTTATTACGATAATAATAACAGAAATAAGGATAAAGATAAGAGTTATTACATAATAAAAATAGGAATAAGGCTGAAAATAATGGTTATAATGATAATAAGAATAGAAATCAGGATAAAAATAAGAGTTATTACATAATAAACATAGGAATATGGCTGAAAGTAATAGTTATAATGACAATAATAATAAAAATAAGGATAGAAATAAGAGTTGTTACATAATAAAAATAGGAATAAGGCTGAAAATAATGGTTATAATGATAATAATAATAGAAATAAGGATAAAAATAAAAGTTATTACGATAACAATAATAGAAATAAGGATAAAAATAAGAGTTATTACATAATAAAAATAGGAATATGGCTGAAAGTAATCGTTATAATTATAATAATAACAGAAATAAGGATAAAAATCAGAGTTATTACGATAATAATAATAGTAATAAGGCTAAAAGTGAGAGTTAATACGATGATAAAATAGGAATAAGGACAAAAATAAGAGTTATTACGATAATAATAATAGTTATAAGGATAAAAATAAGATTTATTACATAATAAAAATAGGAATAAGGCTGAAAATAATGGTTATAATGATAATAAGAATAGAAATAAGGATAAAAATAAGAGTTATTACATAATAAACATAGGAATATGGCTGAAAGTAATAGTTATAATGACAATAATAATAGAAATAAGGATAGAAATAAGAGTTGTTACATAATAAAAATAGGAATAAGGCTGAAAATAATGGTTATAATGATAATAATAATAGAAATAAGGATAAAAATAAGAGTTATTACGATAATAATAATAGTAATAAGGATAAAAGTAAAAGTTAATACGATGATAAAATAGGAATATGGACAAAAATAAGAGTTAATACGATAATAATAATAGTTATAAGGATAAAAATAAGAGTTATTACGATAACAATAATAGAAATAAGGATAAAAATAAGAGTTATTACATAATAAAAATAGGAATATGGCTGAAAGTAATAGTTATAATTATAATAATAACAGAAATAAGGATAAAAATAAGAGTTGTTACGATAATAATAATAGTAATTAGGACAAAAGTGAGAGTTAATACGATGATAAAATAGGAATAAGGACAAAAATAAGAGTTATTACGATAATAATAATAGTTATAAGGACAAAAATAAGAGTTATTACATAATAAAAATAGGAATATGGCTGAAAGTAATAGTTATAATTATAATAATAACAGAAATAAGGATAAAAATAAGAGTTGTTACGATAATAATAATAGTAATTAGGACAAAAGTGAGAGTTAATACGATGATAAAATAGGAATAAGGACAAAAATAAGAGTTATTACGATAATAATAATAGTTATAAGGATAAAAATAAGAGTTATTACGATAATAATAACAGAAATAAGGATAAAGATAAGAGTTATTACATAATAAAAATAGGAATAAGGCTGAAAATAATGGTTATAATGATAATAAGAATAGAAATAAGGATAAAAATAAGAGTTATTACATAATAAACATAGGAATATGGCTGAAAGTAATAGTTATAATGACAATAATAATAAAAATAAGGATAGAAATAAGAGTTGTTACATAATAAAAATAGGAATAAGGCTGAAAATAATGGTTATAATGATAATAATAATAGAAATAAGGATAAAAATAAGAGTTATTACGATAACAATAATAGAAATAAGGATAAAAATAAGAGTTATTACATAATAAAAATAGGAATATGGCTGAAAGTAATCGTTATAATTATAATAATAACAGAAATAAGGATAAAAATCAGAGTTATTACGATAATAATAATAGTAATAAGGATAAAAGTGAGAGTTAATACGATGATAAAATAGGAATAAGGACAAAAATAAGAGTTATTACGATAATAATAATAGTTATAAGGATAAAAATAACAGAAATAAGGATAAAAATAAGAGTTATTACATAATAAAAATAGGAATAAGGCTGAAAATAATGGTTATAATGATAATAAGAATAGAAATAAGGATAAAAATAAGAGTTATTACATAATAAACATAGGAATATGGCTGAAAGTAATAGTTATAATGACAATAATAATAGAAATAAGGATAGAAATAAGAGTTGTTACATAATAAAAATAGGAATAAGGCTGAAAATAATGGTTATAATGATAATAATAATAGAAATAAGGATAAAAATAAGAGTTATTACGATAATAATAATAGTAATAAGGATAAAAGTAAAAGTTAATACGATGATAAAATAGGAATATGGACAAAAATAAGAGTTAATACGATAATAATAATAGTTATAAGGATAAAAATAAGAGTTATTACGATAACAATAATAGAAATAAGGATAAAAATAAGAGTTATTACATAATAGAAATAGGAATATGGCTGAAAGTAATAGTTATAATTATAATAATAACAGAAATAAGGATAAAAATCAGTGTTATTACGATAATAATAACAGTAATAAGGATAAAAGTGAGAGTTAATACGATGATAAAATAGGAATAAGGACAAAAATAAGAGTTATTACGATAATAATAATAGTTATGAGGATAAAAATAACAGTTATTACGATAATGAGAATAGAAATAAGGATAAAAATAAGAGTTATTACATAATAAACATAGGAATATGGCTGAAAGTAATAGTTGTAATGATAATAATAATAGAAATTAGGATAAGAATAAGAGTTATTACGATAATAATAATAGTAATAAGGATAAAAGTAAGAGTTAATACGATGATAAAATAGGAATAAGGACAAAAATAAGAGTTAATACGATAATAATAATAGTTATAAGGATAAAAATAAGCGTTATTACGATAACAATAATAGAAATAAGGATAAAAATAAGAGTTATTACATAATAAAAATAGGAATGTGGCTGAAAGTAATAGTTATAATGATAATAATAATAGAAATAAGGATGAAAATAAGAGTTATTACGATAATAATAATAGTAATAAGGATAGAAATAAGAGTTGTTACATAATAAAAATAGGAATAAGGCTGAAAATAATGGTTATAATGATAATAATAATAGAAATAAGGATAAAAATAAGAGTTATTACGATAACAATAATAGAAATAAGGATAAAAATAAGAGTTATTACATAATAAAAATAGGAATATGGCTGAAAGTAATCGTTATAATTATAATAATAACAGAAATAAGGATAAAAATCAGAGTTATTACGATAATAATAATAGTAATAAGGATAAAAGTGAGAGTTAATACGATGATAAAATAGGAATAAGGACAAAAATAAGAGTTATTACGATAATAATAATAGTTATAAGGATAAAAATAACAGAAATAAGGATAAAAATAAGAGTTATTACATAATAAAAATAGGAATAAGGCTGAAAATAATGGTTATAATGATAATAAGAATAGAAATAAGGATAAAAATAAGAGTTATTACATAATAAACATAGGAATATGGCTGAAAGTAATAGTTATAATGACAATAATAATAGAAATAAGGATAGAAATAAGAGTTGTTACATAATAAAAATAGGAATAAGGCTGAAAATAATGGTTATAATGATAATAATAATAGAAATAAGGATAAAAATAAGAGTTATTACGATAATAATAATAGTAATAAGGATAAAAGTAAAAGTTAATACGATGATAAAATAGGAATATGGACAAAAATAAGAGTTAATACGATAATAATAATAGTTATAAGGATAAAAATAAGAGTTATTACGATAACAATAATAGAAATAAGGATAAAAATAAGAGTTATTACATAATAGAAATAGGAATATGGCTGAAAGTAATAGTTATAATTATAATAATAACAGAAATAAGGATAAAAATCAGTGTTATTACGATAATAATAACAGTAATAAGGATAAAAGTGAGAGTTAATACGATGATAAAATAGGAATAAGGACAAAAATAAGAGTTATTACGATAATAATAATAGTTATGAGGATAAAAATAACAGTTATTACGATAATGAGAATAGAAATAAGGATAAAAATAAGAGTTATTACATAATAAACATAGGAATATGGCTGAAAGTAATAGTTGTAATGATAATAATAATAGAAATTAGGATAAGAATAAGAGTTATTACGATAATAATAATAGTAATAAGGATAAAAGTAAGAGTTAATACGATGATAAAATAGGAATAAGGACAAAAATAAGAGTTAATACGATAATAATAATAGTTATAAGGATAAAAATAAGCGTTATTACGATAACAATAATAGAAATAAGGATAAAAATAAGAGTTATTACATAATAAAAATAGGAATGTGGCTGAAAGTAATAGTTATAATGATAATAATAATAGAAATAAGGATGAAAATAAGAGTTATTACGATAATAATAATAGTAATAAGGATAGAAATAAGAGTTGTTACATAATAAAAATAGGAATAAGGCTGAAAATAATGGTTATAATGATAATAATAATAGAAATAAGGATAAAAATAAGAGTTATTACGATAACAATAATAGAAATAAGGATAAAAATAAGAGTTATTACATAATAAAAATAGGAATATGGCTGAAAGTAATCGTTATAATTATAATAATAACAGAAATAAGGATAAAAATCAGAGTTATTACGATAATAATAATAGTAATAAGGATAAAAGTGAGAGTTAATACGATGATAAAATAGGAATAAGGACAAAAATAAGAGTTATTACGATAATAATAATAGTTATAAGGATAAAAATAACAGAAATAAGGATAAAAATAAGAGTTATTACATAATAAAAATAGGAATAAGGCTGAAAATAATGGTTATAATGATAATAAGAATAGAAATAAGGATAAAAATAAGAGTTATTACATAATAAACATAGGAATATGGCTGAAAGTAATAGTTATAATGACAATAATAATAGAAATAAGGATAGAAATAAGAGTTGTTACATAATAAAAATAGGAATAAGGCTGAAAATAATGGTTATAATGATAATAATAATAGAAATAAGGATAAAAATAAGAGTTATTACGATAATAATAATAGTAATAAGGATAAAAGTAAAAGTTAATACGATGATAAAATAGGAATATGGACAAAAATAAGAGTTAATACGATAATAATAATAGTTATAAGGATAAAAATAAGAGTTATTACGATAACAATAATAGAAATAAGGATAAAAATAAGAGTTATTACATAATAAAAATAGGAATATGGCTGAAAGTAATAGTTATAATTATAATAATAACAGAAATAAGGATAAAAATAAGAGTTGTTACGATAATAATAATAGTAATTAGGACAAAAGTGAGAGTTAATACGATGATAAAATAGGAATAAGGACAAAAATAAGAGTTATTACGATAATAATAATAGTTATAAGGATAAAAATAATAGAAATAAGGATAAAAATAAGAGTTATTACATAATAAAAATAGGAATGTGGCTGAAAGTAATAGTTATAATGATAATAATAATAGAAATAAGGATGAAAATAAGAGTTATTACGATAATAATAATAGTAATAAGGATAGAAATAAGAGTTGTTACATAATAAAAATAGGAATAAGGCTGAAAATAATGGTTATAATGATAATAATAATAGAAATAAGGATAAAAATAAGAGTTATTACGATAACAATAATAGAAATAAGGATAAAAATAAGAGTTATTACATAATAAAAATAGGAATATGGCTGAAAGTAATCGTTATAATTATAATAATAACAGAAATAAGGATAAAAATCAGAGTTATTACGATAATAATAATAGTAATAAGGATAAAAGTGAGAGTTAATACGATGATAAAATAGGAATAAGGACAAAAATAAGAGTTATTACAATAATAATAATAGTTATGAGGATAAAAATAACAGTTATTACGATAATGAGAATAGAAATAAGGATAAAAATAAGAGTTATTACATAATAAACATAGGAATATGGCTGAAAGTAATAGTTGTAATGATAATAATAATAGAAATTAGGATAAAAATAAGAGTTATTACGATAATAATAATAGTAATAAGGATAAAAGTAAGAGTTAATACGATGATAAAATAGGAATAAGGACAAAAATAAGAGTTAATACGATAATAATAATAGTTATAAGGATAAAAATAAGAGTTATTACGATAACAATAATAGAAATAAGGATAAAAATAAGAGTTATTACATAATAAAAATAGGAATATGGCTGAAAGTAATAGTTATAATTATAATAATAACAGAAATAAGGATAAAAATAAGAGTTGTTACGATAATAATAATAGTAATTAGGACAAAAGTGAGAGTTAATACGATGATAAAATAGGAATAAGGACAAAAATAAGAGTTATTACGATAATAATAATAGTTATAAGGATAAAAATAAGAGTTATTACGATAATAATAACAGAAATAAGGATATAAATAAGAGTTATTACGATAATAAAAATAGGAATAAGGCTGAAAACATTAGTTATAACGATAATAATAATCGTAATAAAGATAAAAATAAGAGTTATTACGATAATAATAATAGTAATAAGGATAAAAATAAGAGTTATTGGATAACAAAAATAGGAAGAAGACTGAAAATAATAGTTATAATGATAATAAAAATAGAAATAAGGATAAAGATAATAATTATTACGATAGTAATAATAGTAATAAGGATAAAACTAACAGATATTGCGATAATAATAATAGTAGTACGGATAAGAATAAGAGTTATTGGATAATAAAAATAGGAATAAGGCTGAAAATAATAGTTATAATGATAATAATAATAGAAATAAGGATAAAAATAAGAGTAATTTCGATAATAATAATAGTAATAAGGATAAAAATAAGAGTTACTAGATAATATAAATAGAAATAAGGCTGAAAATAATAGTTATAATGATAATAAACATAGGAATAAGGCTGAAAGTAATAGTTATAATGATAATAATGATAGAAATAAGAATAAAAATAAGAGTTATTATGATAATAATAATAGTAATAAGGATAAAAATAACAGTTATTACATGATAAAAATAAGAACAAGGCTGAAAATAATAGTTATAATGATATTAATAATATTAATAAGGACAAAAATAAGAGTTATTACGTTAAGAATAATAGTAATAAGGATAAAAATAGTAGTTATTTCGATAATAATAATATTAATAAGGATATAAATTAGAGTTATTACGATAATAAAAATAGGAATAAGGCTGAAAACATTAGTTATAACGATAATCATAATCGTAATAAAGATAAAAATAAGAGTTATTACGATAATAATAATAGTAATAAGGATAAAAATAAGAGTTATTGGATAATAAAAATAGGAATAAGGCTGAAAATAATAGTTTTAATGATAATAATAATAGAAATAAGGATAAAAATAAGAGTAATTACGATAATAATAATAGTAATAAGGATAAAAATAAGAGTTACTAGATAATAACAATAGAAATAAGGCTCAAAATAATAGTTATAATGATAATAAACATAGGAATAAGGCTGAAAATAATAGTTATAATGTTAATAATAATAGAAATAAGGATAAAAATAAGAGTTATTATGATAATAATAATAGTAATAAGGATAAAAATAACAGTTATTACATGATAAAAATAAGAACAAGGCTGAAAATAATAGTTATAATGATATTAATAATATTAATAAGGACAAAAATAAGAGTTATTACGTTAAGAATAATAGTAATAAGGATAAAAATAGTAGTTATTCCGATAATAATAATATTAATAAGGATATAAATAAGAGTTATTACGATAATAAAAATAGGAATAAGGCTGAAAACATTAGTTATAACGATAATAATAATCGTAATAAAGATAAAAATAAGAGTTATTACGATAATAATAATAGTAATAAGGATAAAAATAAGAGTTATTGGATAACAAACATAGGAAGAAGACTGAAAATAATAGTTATAATGATAATAAAAATAGAAATAAGGATAAAGATAATAATTATTACGATAGTAATAATAGTAATAAGGATAAAACTAACAGATATTGCGATAATATTAATAGTAGTACGGATAAAAATAAGAGTTATTGGATAATAAAAATAGGAATAAGGCTGAAAATAATAGTTATAATGATAATAATAATAGAAATAAGGATAAAAATAAGAGTAATTACGATAATAATAATAGTAATAATCATAAAAATAAGAGTTACTAGATAATAAAAATAGAAATAAGGCTGAAAATAATAGTTATAATGATAATAAACATAGGAATAAGGCTGAAAATAATAGTTATAATGATAATAATAATAGAAATAAGGATAAAAATAAGAGTAATTACGATAATAATAATAGTAATAAGGATAAAAATAACAGTTATTACATGATAAAAATAAGAACAAGGCTGAAAATAATAGTTATAATGATATTAATAATATTAATAAGGATAAAAATAAGAGTTATTATGATAATAATAATAGTAGTAAGGATAAAAATAACAGTTATTACGTTAAGAATAATAGTAATAAGGATAAAAATAGTTGTTATTTCGATAATAATAATATTAATAAGGCTATAAATAAGAGTTATTACGATAATAAAAATAGGAATAAGGCTGAAAACATTAGTTATAACGATAATAATAATCGTAATAAAGATAAAAATAAGAGTTATTACGATAATAATAATAGAAATAAGGATAAAAATAAGAGTAATTACGATAATAATAATAGTAATAAGGATAAAACCAACAGATATTACGATAATAATAATAGTAATAAGGCTGAAAATAATAGTTATAATGATAATAATAATAGAAATACGGATAAAAATAAGAGTAATTAAGATAATTATAATAGTAATAAGGATAAAAATAAGAGTTACTAGATAATAAAAACAACAATAAAGCTGAAAATAATAGTTATAATGATAATAATAATAGAAATAAGGATAAAAATAAGAGTTATTACATAATAAGAATAGGAATAAGGCAGAAAATAATAGTTATGATGATAATAAAAACAGAAATAAGGATAAAAATAATAGTTATTAGGATAATAATAATAGTAATAAGGATAAGACTAACAGATATTACGATAATAATAATAGTAATAAGGATAAAAATAAGAGTTATTGGATAATAAAAATAGGAAGAAGACTGAAAATAATAGTTATAATGATAATAATAATATTAATAAGGACAAAAATAAGAGTTATTACGTTAAGAATAATAGTAATAAGGATAAAAATAAGAGTTACTAGATAGTAAAAATAGAAATAAGGCTGAAAATAATAGTTATAATGATAATAATAATAGAAGTAAGGATAAAAATAAGAGTTATTATGATAATAATAATAGTAATAAGGATAAAAATAACAGTTATTACATGATAAAAATAAGAACAAGGCTGAAAATAATAGTTATAATGATATTAATAATATTAATAAGGACAAAAATAAGAGTTATTACGTTAAGAATAATAGTAATAAGGATAGAAATAAGAGTTATTGGAAAATAAAAATAGGAATAAAACTGAAAATAATAGTTATAATGATAATAATAATAGAAATAAGGATAAAAATAAGAGTAATTACGATAATAATAATAGTAATAAGGATAAAAATAAGAGTTACTAGATAATAAAAATAGAAATAAGGCTGAAAATAATAGTTATAATGATAATAAACATAGGAATGAGGCTGAAAATAATAGTTATAATGATAATAATAATAGTAATAAGGATAAAAATAGTAGTTATTCCGATAATAATAATATTAATAAGGATATAAATAAGAGTTATTACGATAATAAAAATAGGAATAAGGCTGAAAACATTAGTTATAACGATAATAATAATCGTAATAAAGATAAAAATAAGAGTTATTACGATAATAATAATAGTAATAAGGATAAAAATAAGAGTTATTGGATAACAAAAATAGGAAGAAGACTGAAAATAATAGTTATAATGATAATAAAAATAGAAATAAGGATAAAGATAATAATTATTACGATAGTAATAATAGTAATAAGGATAAAACTAACAGATATTGCGATAATAATAATAGTAGTACGGATAAAAATAAGAGTTATTGGATAATAAAAATAGGAATAAGGCTGAAAATAATAGTTATAATGATAATAATAATAGAAATAAGGATAAAAATAAGAGTAATTACGATAATAATAATAGTAATAAGGATAAAAATAAGAGTTACTAGATAATAAAAATAGAAATAAGGCTGAAAATAATAGTTATAATGATAATAAACATAGGAATAAGGCTGAAAATAATAGTTATAATGATAATAATAATAGAAATAAGGATAAAAATAAGAGTTATTATGATAATAATAATAGTAATAAGGATAAAAATAACAGTTATTACATGATAAAAATAAGAACAAGGCTGAAAATAATAGTTATAATGATATTAATAATATTAATAAGGATAAAAATAAGAGTTATTATGATAATAATAATAGTAGTAAGAATAAAAATAACAGTTATTACATGATAAAAATAAGAACAAGGCTGAAAATAATAGTTATAATGATATTAATAATATTAATAAGGACAAAAATAAGAGTTATTACGTTAAGAATAATAGTAATAAGGATAAAAATAGTTGTTATTTCGATAATAATAATATTAATAAGGCTATAAATAAGAGTTATTACGATAATAAAAATAGGAATAAGGCTGAAAACATTAGTTATAACGATAATAATAATCGTAATAAAGATAAAAACAAGAGTTATTACGATAATAATAATAGACATAAGGATAAAGATAAGAGTAATTACGATAATAATAATAGTAATAAGGATAAAACTAACAGATATTTCGATAATAATAATAGTAATAAGGCTGAAAATAATAGTTATAATGATAATAATAATAGAAATACGGATAAAAATAAGAGTAATTAAGATAATTATAATAGTAATAAGGATAAAAATAAGAGTTACTAGATAATAAAAACAACAATAAAGCTGAAAATAATAGTTATAATGATAATAATAATAGAAATAAGGATAAAAATAAGAGCTATTACATAATAAGAATAGGAATAAGGCAGAAAATAATAGTTATGATGATAATAAAAACAGAAATAAGGATAAAAATAATAGTTATTAGGATAATAATAATAGTAATAAGGATAAGACTAACAGATATTACGATAATAATAATAGTAATAAGGATAAAAGTAAAAGTTAATACGATGATAAAATAGGAATATGGACAAAAATAAGAGTTAATACGATAATAATAATAGTTATAAGGATAAAAATAAGAGTTATTACGATAACAATAATAGAAATAAGGATAAAAATAAGAGTTATTACATAATAGAAATAGGAATATGGCTGAAAGTAATAGTTATAATTATAATAATAACAGAAATAAGGATAAAAATAAGAGTTGTTACGATAATAATAATAGTAATTAGGACAAAAGTGAGAGTTAATACGATGATAAAATAGGAATAAGGACAAAAATAAGAGTTATTACGATAATAATAATAGTTATAAGGATAAAAATAAGAGTTATTACGATAATAATAACAGAAATAAGGATATAAATAAGAGTTATTACGATAATAAAAATAGGAATAAGGCTGAAAACATTAGTTATAACGATAATAATAATCGTAATAAAGATAAAAATAAGAGTTATTACGATAATAATAATAGTAATAAGGATAAAAATAAGAGTTATTGGATAACAAAAATAGGAAGAAGACTGAAAATAATAGTTATAATGATAATAAAAATAGAAATAAGGATAAAGATAATAATTATTACGATAGTAATAATAGTAATAAGGATAAAACTAACAGATATTGCGATAATAATAATAGTAGTACGGATAAGAATAAGAGTTATTGGATAATAAAAATAGGAATAAGGCTGAAAATAATAGTTATAATGATAATAATAATAGAAATAAGGATAAAAATAAGAGTAATTTCGATAATAATAATAGTAATAAGGATAAAAATAAGAGTTACTAGATAATAAAAATAGAAATAAGGCTGAAAATAATAGTTATAATGATAATAAACATAGGAATAAGGCTGAAAGTAATAGTTATAATGATAATAATGATAGAAATAAGAATAAAAATAAGAGTTATTATGATAATAATAATAGTAATAAGGATAAAAATAACAGTTATTACATGATAAAAATAAGAACAAGGCTGAAAATAATAGTTATAATGATATTAATAATATTAATAAGGACAAAAATAAGAGTTATTACGTTAAGAATAATAGTAATAAGGATAAAAATAGTAGTTATTTCGATAATAATAATATTAATAAGGATATAAATTAGAGTTATTACGATAATAAAAATAGGAATAAGGCTGAAAACATTAGTTATAACGATAATCATAATCGTAATAAAGATAAAAATAAGAGTTATTACGATAATAATAATAGTAATAAGGATAAAAATAAGAGTTATTGGATAATAAAAATAGGAATAAGGCTGAAAATAATAGTTTTAATGATAATAATAATAGAAATAAGGATAAAAATAAGAGTAATTACGATAATAATAATAGTAATAAGGATAAAAATAAGAGTTACTAGATAATAACAATAGAAATAAGGCTCAAAATAATAGTTATAATGATAATAAACATAGGAATAAGGCTGAAAATAATAGTTATAATGTTAATAATAATAGAAATAAGGATAAAAATAAGAGTTATTATGATAATAATAATAGTAATAAGGATAAAAATAACAGTTATTACATGATAAAAATAAGAACAAGGCTGAAAATAATAGTTATAATGATATTAATAATATTAATAAGGACAAAAATAAGAGTTATTACGTTAAGAATAATAGTAATAAGGATAAAAATAGTAGTTATTCCGATAATAATAATATTAATAAGGATATAAATAAGAGTTATTACGATAATAAAAATAGGAATAAGGCTGAAAACATTAGTTATAACGATAATAATAATCGTAATAAAGATAAAAATAAGAGTTATTACGATAATAATAATAGTAATAAGGATAAAAATAAGAGTTATTGGATAACAAACATAGGAAGAAGACTGAAAATAATAGTTATAATGATAATAAAAATAGAAATAAGGATAAAGATAATAATTATTACGATAGTAATAATAGTAATAAGGATAAAACTAACAGATATTGCGATAATATTAATAGTAGTACGGATAAAAATAAGAGTTATTGGATAATAAAAATAGGAATAAGGCTGAAAATAATAGTTATAATGATAATAATAATAGAAATAAGGATAAAAATAAGAGTAATTACGATAATAATAATAGTAATAATCATAAAAATAAGAGTTACTAGATAATAAAAATAGAAATAAGGCTGAAAATAATAGTTATAATGATAATAAACATAGGAATAAGGCTGAAAATAATAGTTATAATGATAATAATAATAGAAATAAGGATAAAAATAAGAGTAATTACGATAATAATAATAGTAATAAGGATAAAAATAACAGTTATTACATGATAAAAATAAGAACAAGGCTGAAAATAATAGTTATAATGATATTAATAATATTAATAAGGATAAAAATAAGAGTTATTATGATAATAATAATAGTAGTAAGGATAAAAATAACAGTTATTACGTTAAGAATAATAGTAATAAGGATAAAAATAGTTGTTATTTCGATAATAATAATATTAATAAGGCTATAAATAAGAGTTATTACGATAATAAAAATAGGAATAAGGCTGAAAACATTAGTTATAACGATAATAATAATCGTAATAAAGATAAAAATAAGAGTTATTACGATAATAATAATAGAAATAAGGATAAAAATAAGAGTAATTACGATAATAATAATAGTAATAAGGATAAAACCAACAGATATTACGATAATAATAATAGTAATAAGGCTGAAAATAATAGTTATAATGATAATAATAATAGAAATACGGATAAAAATAAGAGTAATTAAGATAATTATAATAGTAATAAGGATAAAAATAAGAGTTACTAGATAATAAAAACAACAATAAAGCTGAAAATAATAGTTATAATGATAATAATAATAGAAATAAGGATAAAAATAAGAGTTATTACATAATAAGAATAGGAATAAGGCAGAAAATAATAGTTATGATGATAATAAAAACAGAAATAAGGATAAAAATAATAGTTATTAGGATAATAATAATAGTAATAAGGATAAGACTAACAGATATTACGATAATAATAATAGTAATAAGGATAAAAATAAGAGTTATTGGATAATAAAAATAGGAAGAAGACTGAAAATAATAGTTATAATGATAATAATAATATTAATAAGGACAAAAATAAGAGTTATTACGTTAAGAATAATAGTAATAAGAATAAAAATAAGAGTTACTAGATAGTAAAAATAGAAATAAGGCTGAAAATAATAGTTATAATGATAATAATAATAGAAGTAAGGATAAAAATAAGAGTTATTATGATAATAATAATAGTAATAAGGATAAAAATAACAGTTATTACATGATAAAAATAAGAACAAGGCTGAAAATAATAGTTATAATGATATTAATAATATTAATAAGGATAAAAATAAGAGTTATTATGATAATAATAATAGTAGTAAGAATAAAAATAACAGTTATTACATGATAAAAATAAGAACAAGGCTGAAAATAATAGTTATAATGATATTAATAATATTAATAAGGACAAAAATAAGAGTTATTACGTTAAGAATAATAGTAATAAGGATAAAAATAGTTGTTATTTCGATAATAATAATATTAATAAGGCTATAAATAAGAGTTATTACGATAATAAAAATAGGAATAAGGCTGAAAACATTAGTTATAACGATAATAATAATCGTAATAAAGATAAAAACAAGAGTTATTACGATAATAATAATAGACATAAGGATAAAAATAAGAGTAATTACGATAATAATAATAGTAATGAGGATAAAACTAACAGATATTTCGATAATAATAATAGTAATAAGGCTGAAAATAATAGTTATAATGATAATAATAATAGAAATACGGATAAAAATAAGAGTAATTAAGATAATTATAATAGTAATAAGGATAAAAATAAGAGTTACTAGATAATAAAAACAACAATAAAGCTGAAAATAATAGTTATAATGATAATAATAATAGAAATAAGGATAAAAATAAGAGTTATTACATAATAAGAATAGGAATAAGGCAGAAAATAATAGTTATGATGATAATAAAAACAGAAATAAGGATAAAAATAATAGTTATTAGGATAATAATAATAGTAATAAGGATAAGACTAACAGATATTACGATAATAATAATAGTAATAAGGATAAAAATAAGAGTTATTGGATAATAAAAATAGGAAGAAGACTGAAAATAATAGTTATAATGATAATAATAATATTAATAAGGACAAAAATAAGAGTTATTACGTTAAGAATAATAGTAATAAGGATAAAAATAAGAGTTACTAGATAGTAAAAATAGAAATAAGGCTGAAAATAATAGTTATAATGATAATAAACATAGGAATAAGGCTGAAAATAATAGTTATAATGATAATAATAATAGAAGTAAGGATAAAAATAAGAGTTATTATGATAATAACAATAGTAATAAGGATAAAAATAACAGTTATTACATGATAAAAATAAGAACAAGGCTGAAAATAATAGTTATAATGATATTAATAATATTAATAAGGACAAAAATAAGAGTTATTACGTTAAGAATAATAGTAATAAGGATAGAAATAAGAGTTATTGGAAAATAAAAATAGGAATAAAACTGAAAATAATAGTTATAATGATAATAATAATAGAAATAAGGATAAAAATAAGAGTAATTACGATAATAATAATAGTAATAAGGATAAAAATAAGAGTTACTAGATAATAAAAATAGAAATAAGGCTGAAAATAATAGTTATAATGATAATAAACATAGGAATGAGGCTGAAAATAATAGTTATAATGATAATAATAATAGTAATAAGGATAAAAATAGTAGTTATTCCGATAATAATAATATTAATAAGGATAAAAATAGTAGTTATTCCGATAATAATAATATTAATAAGGATATAAATAAGAGTTATTACGATAATAAAAATAGGAATAAGGCTGAAAACATTAGTTATAACGATAATAATAATCGTAATAAAGATAAAAATAAGAGTTATTACGATAATAATAATAGACATAAGGATAAAAATAAGAGTAATTACGATAATAATAATAGTAATAAGGATAAAACTAACAGATATTACGATAATAATAATAGTAATAAGGCTGAAAATAATAGTTATAATGATAATAATAATAGAAATACGGATAAAAATAAGAGTAATTAAGATAATTATAATAGTAATAAGGATAAAAATAAGAGTTACTAGATAATAAAAACAACAATAAAGCTGAAAATAATAGTTATAATGATAATAATAATAGAAATAAGGATAAAAATAAGAGTTATTACATAATAAGAATAGGAATAAGGCAGAAAATAATAGTTATGATGATAATAAAAACAGAAATAAGGATAAAAATAATAGTTATTAGGATAATAATAATAGTAATAAGGATAAGACTAACAGATATTACGATAATAATAATAGTAATAAGGATAAAAATAAGAGTTATTGGATAATAAAAATAGGAAGAAGACTGAAAATAATAGTTATAATGATAATAATAATATTAATAAGGACAAAAATAAGAGTTATTACGTTAAGAATAATAGTAATAAGGATAAAAATAAGAGTTACTAGATAGTAAAAATAGAAATAAGGCTGAAAATAATAGTTATAATGATAATAAACATAGGAATAAGGCTGAAAATAATAGTTATAATGATAATAATAATAGAAGTAAGGATAAAAATAAGAGTTATTATGATAATAACAATAGTAATAAGGATAAAAATAACAGTTATTACATGATAAAAATAAGAACAAGGCTGAAAATAATAGTTATAATGATATTAATAATATTAATAAGGACAAAAATAAGAGTTATTACGTTAAGAATAATAGTAATAAGGATAGAAATAAGAGTTATTGGAAAATAAAAATAGGAATAAAACTGAAAATAATAGTTATAATGATAATAATAATAGAAATAAGGATAAAAATAAGAGTAATTACGATAATAATAATAGTAATAAGGATAAAAATAAGAGTTACTAGATAATAAAAATAGAAATAAGGCTGAAAATAATAGTTATAATGATAATAAACATAGGAATGAGGCTGAAAATAATAGTTATAATGATAATAATAATAGTAATAAGGATAAAAATAGTAGTTATTCCGATAATAATAATATTAATAAGGATAAAAATAGTAGTTATTCCGATAATAATAATATTAATAAGGATATAAATAAGAGTTATTACGATAATAAAAATAGGAATAAGGCTGAAAACATTAGTTATAACGATAATAATAATCGTAATAAAGATAAAAATAAGAGTTATTACGATAATAATAATAGTAATAAGGATAAAAATAAGAGTTATTACGATAATAATAATAGTAATAAGGATAAAAATAAGAGTTATTGGATAACAAAAATAGGAAGAAGACTGAAAATAATAGTTATAATGATAATAAAAATAGAAATAAGGATAAAGATAATAATTATTACGATAGTAATAATAGTAATAAGGATAAAACTAACAGATATTGCGATAATAATTGATAGAATAGATCGATGTAGATCGACTCGACATTTTGCTGCCCTCTCTGGGTTACTCTGTTTATTATTTTTGGTTTTTGCGTATTGTCGCAGCGGCGACAACCGTGCTGCGAAAATTAGTCGTTAGTCCTTTGTCGTTTGTAATACAGCCTCGTGTGCGCGTCAAATTATATTATATTTTATATCAAATACATTTTATTCTTCGCTTTCAGTATAAACCGTGTGTGTTTTATTCTCGCTCCTGACAGGTTATGGGCCCAGGAGACGCATTTGTTGCGCGATAAACTATATGAGTGAAGGAAATACGAAAAATTTCCTGTGAGAATAGTGAAAGTGAAGAAACGTGGTCACGAAGAAAACGAACATGGCAGCGTGGAACAGTGCGCAAAGCGTTGACAAGCTCGACGACGAGAACTATGAATCTTGGAAGCTACAAATGAGAAGTGTTTTGATTTGTAACGAATTATGGTCATGTGTTAACGGTGAGGAAGTAAAAACCGAACAAAACCGCGTCGAATGGACGAAGAAAGACCAGAAAGCATTGGCCATGATTATGCTCAGTGTGTCACGTGGTCAATTAAATCACATAAAAAAGGCTGAAACATCTCATGCGGCATGGACGGAACTTGAACGCATATATGAATCAAAAGGCCCTGTCCGTAAAGCGACGTTATATAAGCAATTATACAGAATGAAGAAGGATCCAGACACGTCCATGGCAAAATATCTTAACGATTTTACAAGTAAATCCGAGCAATTGACGGAGGCAGGTATTAACATACCCGAAGATCTACTGTCGATCATGATGCTTGGGTCGCTGCCCGAAGAGTACGAGAACTTTACAGTAGCTATCGAGTCGCGAGATGAAATTCCTAGCATAAATAATTTAAAGGCTAAATTACTCGAGGAAGAAGCGCGGCAAAATGAAAGAAATGAAAATGGCCAAAAAGAAAAGAAAAACGACGTCAACCACGAGGCATTATATACGAAAACATCAAGACAAGTAAATTTCCGCACAAACAAAAATAAATATAGTCAACCGAAGCAACCACCGAAATTTACTGGAAAATGTTACGAGTGTGGAAAAATTGGACACCGAGGAGCCGATTGTTATGTTAGAAAAAAACGCGAAGCGAAAAGGAGAGAAGACGCAATGACAGCGATAGCCTACAACGCCGAAGTGTTAAAGTCAAGTATGTGGTGTTTAGATAGCGCAGCAACAAAACATATGACGAACGACAAAGAAAGGTATACCGCGTTCGACGAAGAAGCAGAAACAAAAGTAAATACGGCATGTAGTGAGTCGACAAATTCGTGTGGTGTCGGTGAAATAAAGTTAAAAGTGAAATTGAACAATAATAAGACGAATCAGATAAAATTAACAAATGTGCTTTATGTGCCAGCGCTTAGAAACAATTTAATTTCAGTTTCGCAAATAACAAAAAACGGATTTAAAGTGGTTTTCGTCGGTGACAAGGCGATTGTCAAACGAAAGGATGGTTCAACGGCACTGATAGCGGAGAAGAAAAACGACTTGTACATCGTAAACACCATGGAAGATCGCACGTTACAAACAACTACCAGCCCAGGTAATATCGAAAGATGGCATGATCGTTTCGGGCATCTCAATTATACTGATTTAAAAAAATTACAGTCGGATGGTATGGTTAAAGGTATACATTTCAATTCAAAAACTAGCGGTACGGAATGCATCATTTGCGCGAAAGGAAAAATGCAGCAATTACCGTATAAAAATTCGGAGCATCGGCAAAAGGAAAAACTTGGCCTCGTTCATTCGGATATCTGTGGACCGATGAGCACAGAATCCTTAGGCGGAGCAAAATATTTTGCCACTTTTATAGACGACTACTCACGATACACAGAAACAACGATGCTTCGACAACGATCGGATATTTTAAAAGCGTTTAAAAATTTTAAGAATCGAGTTGAAAAAGAAACCGGATGCGTTATAAAGCGGCTAAGAACGGACAATGGGAAAGAATACACTTCCGAAGAATTCAAGAAGTTTCTTGAAGATGAGGGCATCCAAAGGCAGCTGACGGTGGAATACACGCCTCAACAGAACGGCGTGGCCGAACGAGCGAATCGAACCCTGGTTGAGATGGCACGTTGCATCATGATTCAAGCAAAATTACCAAATGCATTATGGGCGGAAGCAGTCAATGCTGCCACATTTATTCGAAACAGGTGTCCAACAAAATCTGTTGATAATAAAACGCCATACGAAGCCTGGTTCGGAGAAAAGCCATACGTTGGATTTTTTAGAATAATTGGTAGTCGAGTGATTGCTCTAAACAAAAGTGGACGACGGAAGAAATTCGACCCGAAAGGGCAAGAATATATACTTGTTGGTTACTCCCATGAATCAAAGGCCTATCGACTGTGGCAACGAGGTAGCAGAAAAATCATCAAAGCCAGAGACGTCAGATTCTTCGAGAATATGGAGAAAGAAGCTGGAAACAATGTTTTCGTAAATCTAGACGTAGAGAATGGTATTGAAGAAAAACAGGATGAGGAACCAGACGAAACTACAGATGACGACTCTGAAGAAAATAACGAAGAACAAAACGTAAGGGAAACACCAAAGCGCAAACCAGGTAGGCCAAAAATTAACCGAACAGGAAAACGTGGACGTCCGAAAAAGATTTATGCAACAGAAGAGCCCGAAGTCGACATCATGGAAGATCCATTGACGGTCAACGAAGCACTTGAGCGAGACGATGCTGACTTGTGACTAGAAGCGATGAAAAAAGAATTTGAAATTCTAACGAGAAACGGAACATGGTCGTTGGTACCCCGACCTAACAATAAAAAGGTTCTTTCAAACAAATGGGTATTTAAAATTAAAAGGGACTCAGCAGGAAATATTGAAAAATATAAGGCACGTTTAGTGGCTCGAGGTCACACTCAAAAAGCTGGTATCGACTACGAAGAAATATTTGCACCAGTCGCTCGCTATGACATAATAAGAACTCTTCTCGCAGCAGCGGTCGAAAAAGAAATGCATGTGCACCAAATGGATGTCGTGTCTGCATACGTGCAAGGAAACCTCTCCGACGAAGTCTTCATGGAACAGCCAGAACCGTTCAAGAAAAAAAACGATAACAGAGTTTGTAAATTGCATAAACCACTGTACGGTCTTAAGCAATCGGGACGAGAGTGGTATAAGAGACTAGACGAGTTCGTGACTCGACGAGGTGGATGTCGAACAGAAGCTGATCCGTGTCTATACGTATTCGGTAAGAATGAAACACGCGTTATAATGATAATATACGTAGATGATATTATTTTGGCATCGAGAAGCCTGAAAGATTTAAACGTAATTAAACAAAAATTAAAATCAGAGTTCGAAATAGTGGACTTAAGAAAAATTACCGACATTCTAGGAATAAAAGTTGATAGAGAGGGTGATACGGGTAGCATCAGATTATCTCAAGCAAAATATATAGACGATTTATTGAAGAAATGCAACGTAGATTTAGCCAAAACTGTGTCTACCCCGATAGAATCGAATACAAAAATTACTAAGGAATTAGAACCGGAAGACGACGAGGAAAGAGACCGGATGAAAAATCGCCCTTATAGAGAACTCATAGGAAGTTTAATCCATTTGGCAAACACAACCAGGCCAGACATCATTTATGCTGTGAATGCGTTGAGCAGATTTTGCACAGATCCTGGAGAAAGACACTGGCAATTGGCGAAACTCGTGCTACGTTATTTGAAGGGTACGAGGACCTACAGTATCAAGTACGACAAAACTAATCAAAAGTTGAACGCCTACACTGATTCAGATTGGGCGGGTAACCCTGAAGATCGACGGTCACAGTCAGGAAGTGTTTTAATTCTGGCAGGAGGAGCGATAAGCTGGAAATCCAAGAAACAGCCAACGGTATCTCTATCAACGATGGAAGCTGAGTACATCGCTTTATCAGAAGTGGCAAAGGAAGTTATGTACGTGAAAAGACTATTAAAGCATATGCAGTTTCAAGATCTTGTAGAAGACCCAGTGAGTGTGTTTTGTGACAATCAGAGTGCAATAGAGCTTGCAAAGAACGCAGTGTTTCACAAAAGGAGTAAGCACATAGACGTTAAGTACCATTTTACTCGAGAACTAATCAATAACAATCAGATTAAAGTAGATTATTTAAGAACAGACTTAATGCTTGCGGATATTTTTACGAAAGCGCTACCGAAGGTGAAACATGATAATGCAATTAAAATGTTAAACTTAGAAAGTTAGGATTGATGAAGTTATTGTTTTTTTGTTACGATCCACATCGATAGGGAGGGTGATAGAATAGATCGATGTAGATCGACTCGACATTTTGCTGCCCTCTCTGGGTTACTCTGTTTATTATTTTTGGTTTTTGCGTATTGTCGCAGCGGCGACAACCGTGCTGCGAAAATTAGTCGTTAGTCCTTTGTCGTTTGTAATACAGCCTCGTGTGCGCGTCAAATTATATTATATTTTATATCAAATACATTTTATTCTTCGCTTTCAGTATAAACCGTGTGTGTTTTATTCTCGCTCCTGACAATAATAATAGTAGTACGGATAAAAATAAGAGTTATTGGATAATAAAAATAGGAATAAGGCTGAAAATAATAGTTATAATGATAATAATAATAGAAATAAGGATAAAAATAAGAGTAATTACGATAATAATAATAGTAATAAGGATAAAAATAAGAGTTACTAGATAATAAAAATAGAAATAAGGCTGAAAATAATAGTTATAATGATAATAAACATAGGAATAAGGCTGAAAATAATAGTTATAATGATAATAATAATAGAAATAAGGATAAAAATAAGAGTTATTATGATAATAATAATAGTAATAAGGATAAAAATAACAGTTATTACATGATAAAAATAAGAACAAGGCTGAAAATAATAGTTATAATGATATTAATAATATTAATAAGGACAAAAATAAGAGTTATTACGTTAAGAATAATAGTAATAAGGATAGAAATAAGAGTTATTGGAAAATAAAAATAGGAATAAAACTGAAAATAATAGTTATAATGATAATAATAATAGAAATAAGGATAAAAATAAGAGTAATTACGATAATAATAATAGTAATAAGGATAAAAATAACAGTTATTACATGATAAAAATAAGAACAAGGCTGAAAATAATAGTTATAATGATATTAATAATATTAATAAGGATAAAAATAAGAGTTATTATGATAATAATAATAGTAGTAAGGATAAAAATAACAGTTATTACATGATAAAAATAAGAACAAGGCTGAAAATAATAGTTATAATGATATTAATAATATTAATAAGGACAAAAATAAGAGTTATTACGTTAAGAATAATAGTAATAAGGATAAAAATAGTTGTTATTTCGATAATAATAATATTAATAAGGCTATAAATAAGAGTTATTACGATAATAAAAATAGGAATAAGGCTGAAAACATTAGTTATAACGATAATAATAATCGTAATAAAGATAAAAATAAGAGTTATTACGATAATAATAATAGACATAAGGATAAAGATAAGAGTAATTACGATAATAATAATAGTAATAAGGATAAAACTAACAGATATTACGATAATAATAATAGTAATAAGGCTGAAAATAATAGTTATAATGATAATAATAATAGAAATACGGATAAAAATAAGAGTAATTAAGATAATTATAATAGTAATAAGGATAAAAATAAGAGTTACTAGATAATAAAAACAACAATAAAGCTGAAAATAATAGTTATAATGATAATAATAATAGAAATAAGGATAAAAATAAGAGTTACTAGATAATAAAAACAACAATAAAGCTGAAAATAATAGTTATAATGATAATAATAATAGAAATAAGGATAAAAATAATAGTTATTACATAATAAGAATAGGAATAAGGCAGAAAATAATAGTTATGATGATAATAAAAACAGAAATAAGGATAAAAATAATAGTTATTAGGATAATAATAATAGTAATAAGGATAAGACTAACAGATATTACGATAATAATAATAGTAATAAGGATAAAAATAAGAGTTATTGGATAATAAAAATAGGAAGAAGACTGAAAATAATAGTTATAATGATAATAATAATAGTAATAAGGATAAAAATAGTAGTTATTCCGATAATAATAATATTAATAAGGATATAAATAAGAGTTATTACGATAATAAAAATAGGAATAAGGCTGAAAACATTAGTTATAACGATAATAATAATCGTAATAAAGATAAAAATAAGAGTTATTACGATAATAATAATAGTAATAAGGATAAAAATAAGAGTTATTGGATAACAAAAATAGGAAGAAGACTGAAAATAATAGTTATAATGATAATAAAAATAGAAATAAGGATAAAGATAATAATTATTACGATAGTAATAATAGTAATAAGGATAAGACTAACAGATATTGCGATAATAATAATAGTAGTACGGATAAAAATAAGAGTTATTGGATAATAAAAATAGGAATAAGGCTGAAAATAATAGTTATAATGATAATAATAATAGAAATAAGGATAAAAATAAGAGTAATTACGATAATAATAATAGTAATAAGGATAAAAATAAGAGTTGTTACGATAATAATAATAGTAATAAGGGTAAAAGTGAGAGTTAATACGATGATAAAATAGGAATAAGGACAAAAATAAGAGTTATTACGATAATAATAATAGAAATAAGGATAAAAATAAGAGTTATTACGATAATAATAATAGAAATAAGGATAAAAATAAGAGTTATTACATAATAAAAATAGGAATATGGTTGAAGGTAGTACTTATAATGATAATAATAATAGACATAAGGATAAAAAAAAGATTTATTACGATAATAATAATAGAAATAAGGATAAAAATAAGAGTTATTACATAATAAAAATAGGAATAAGGCTGAAACTAATGGTTATAATGATAATAATAATAGACATAAGGATAAAAAAAAGATTTATTACGATAATAATAATAGAAATAAGGATAAAAATAAGAGTTGTTACATAATAAAAATAGGAATAAGGCTGAAAATAATGGTTATAATGATAATAATAACAGAAATTAGGATAAAAATAAGAGTTATTACGATAATAATAATAGCAATACGGATAAAAGTAAGAGTTAATACGATGATAAAATAGGAATAAGGACAAAAATAAGAGTTATTACGATAATAATAATAGAAATAAGGATAAAAATAAGAGTTAGTACATAATAAAAATAGGAATATGGCTGAAAGTAGTACTTATAATGATAATAATAATAGACATAAGGATAAAAGAAAGATTTATTACGATAATAATAATAGAAATAAGCATAAAAATAAGAGTTATTACATAATAAAAATAGGAATAAGGCTGAAAATAATGGTTATAATGATAATAATAATAGAAATAAGGATGAAAATAAGAGTTATTACGATAATAATAATAGTAATAAGGATAAAAATAAGAGTTGTTACGATAATAACAATAGTAATAAGGATAAAGGTGAGAGTTAATACGATGATAAAATAGGAATAAGGACAAAAATAAGAGTTATTACGATAATACTCATAGTTATAAGGATAAAAATAAGAGTTACTACGATAGTAAGAATAGAAATAAGGATAAAAATAAGAGTTATTACATAATAAAAATAGGAATAAGGCTGAAAATAATGGTTATAATGATAATAATAATAGAAATAAGGATAAAAATAAGAGTTATTACGATAATAATAATAGTAATAAGGATAAAAGTAAAAGTTAATACGATGATAAAATAGGAATAAGGACAAAAATAAGAGTTATTACGATAATAATAATAGAAATAAGGATAAAAATAAGAGTTATTACGATAATAATAATAGTAATAAGGATAAAAATAAGAGTTGTTACGATAATAATAATAGTAATAAGGGTAAAAGTGAGAGTTAATACGATGATAAAATAGGAATAAGGACAAAAAATAAGAGTTATTACGATAATAATAATAGAAATAAGGATAAAAATAAGAGTTATTACGATAATAATAATAGAAATAAGGATAAAAATAAGAGTTATTACGATAATAATAATAGTAATAAGGATAAAAGTAAAAAGTTAATACGATGATAAAATAGGAATAAGGACAAAATAAGAGTTATTACGATAATAATAATAGAAATAAGGATAAAAATAAGAGTTATTACGATAATAATAATAGTAATAAGGATAAAAATAAGAGTTATTACGATAATAATAATAGGATAAGGATAAAAGTAAAAGTTAATACGATGATAAAATAGGAATAAGGACAAAAATAAGAGTTATTACGATAATAATAATAGAAATAAGGATAAAAATAAGAGTTATTACGATAATAATAATAGAAATAAGGATAAAAATAAGAGTTATTACATAATAAAAATAGGAATAAGGCTGAAAATAATGGTTATAATGATAATAATAATAGAAATAAGGATAAAAATAAGAGTTATTACGATAATAATAATAGTAATAAGGATAAAAGTAAAAGTTAATACGATGATAAAATAGGAATAAGGACAAAAATAAGAGTTATTACGATAATAATAATAGTTATAAGGATAAAAATAAGCGTTATTACGATAACAATAATAGAAATAAGGATAAAAATAAGAGTTATTACGATAATAATAATAGGATAAGGATAAAAGTAAAAGTTAGTACGATGATAAAATAGGAATAAGGACAAAAATAAGAGTTATTACGATAATAATAATAGAAATAAGGATAAAAATAAGAGTTATTACGATAATAATAATAGTAATAAGGATAAAAATAAGAGTTGTTACGATAATAATAATAGTAATAAGGGTAAAAGTGAGAGTTAATACGATGATAAAATAGGAATAAGGACAAAAATAAGAGTTATTACGATAATAATAATAGAAATAAGGATAAAAATAAGAGTTATTACGATAATAATAATAGTAATAAGGATAAAAATAAGAGTTATTACGATAATAATAATAGGATAAGGATAAAAGTAAAAGTTAATACGATGATAAAATAGGAATAAGGACAAAAATAAGAGTTATTACGATAATAATAATAGAAATAAGAATAAAAATAAGAGTTATTACGATAATAATAATAGAAATAAGGATAAAAATAAGAGTTATTACATAATAAAAATAGGAATATGGTTGAAAGTAGTACTTATAATGATAATAATAATAGACATAAGGATAAAAAAAAGATTTATTACGATAATAATAATAGAAATAAGGATAAAAATAAGAGTTATTACATAATAAAAATAGGAATAAGGCTGAAAATAATGGTTATAATGATAATAATAATAGACATAAGGATAAAAAAAAGATTTATTACGATAATAATAATAGAAATAAGGATAAAAATAAGAGTTGTTACATAATAAAAATAGGAATAAGGCTGAAAATAATGGTTATAATGATAATAATAACAGAAATTAGGATAAAAATAAGAGTTATTACGATAATAATAATAGCAATACGGATAAAAGTAAGAGTTAATACGATGATAAAATAGGAATATGGACAAAAATAAGAGTTATTACGATAATAATCATGGAAATAAGGATAAAAGTAAGAGTTATTACGGTAATAATAATAGAAATAAGGATAAAAATAAGAGTTATTACATAATAAAAATAGGAATATGGCTGAAAGTAATAGTTATAATGATAATAAGAACAGAAATTAGGATAAAAATAAGAGTTATTACGATAATAATAATAGTAATAAGGATAAAAGTAAGAGTTAATAGGATGATAAAATAGGAATAAGGACAAAAATAAGAGTTATTACGATAATAATAGTAGAAATAAGGATAAAAATAAGAGTTAGTACATAATAAAAATAGGAATATGGCTGAAAGTAGTACTTATAATGATAATAATAATAGACATAAGGAGAAAAGAAAGATTTATTACGATAATAATAATAGAAATAAGCATAAAAATAAGAGTTATTACATAATAAAAATAGGAATAAGGCTGAAAATAATGGTTATAATGATAATAATAATAGAAATAAGGATGAAAATAAGAGTTATTACGATAATAATAATAGTAATAAGGATAAAAATAAGAGTTGTTACGATAATAACAATAGTAATAAGGATAAAGGTGAGAGTTAATACGATGATAAAATAGGAATAAGGACAAAAATAAGAGTTATTACGATAATAATCATAGTTATAAGGATAAAAATAAGAGTTACTACGATAGTAAGAATAGAAATAAGGATAAAAATAAGAGTTATTACATAATAAAAATAGGAATAAGGCTGAAAATAATGGTTATAATGATAATAATAATAGAAATAAGGATAAAAATAAGAGTTATTACGATAATAATAATAGTAATAAGGATAAAAGTAAAAGTTAATACGATGATAAAATAGGAATAAGGACAAAAATAAGAGTTATTACGATAATAATCATGGAAATAAGGATAAAAGTAAGAGTTATTACGGTAATAATAATAGAAATAAGGATAAAAATAAGAGTTATTACATAATAAAAATAGGAATATGGCTGAAAGTAATAGTTATAATGATAATAAGAACAGAAATTAGGATAAAAATAAGAGTTATTACGATAATAATAATAGTAATAAGGATAAAAGTAAGAGTTAATAGGATGATAAAATAGGAATAAGGACAAAAATAAGAGTTATTGCGATAATAATAATAGAAATAAGGATAAAAATAAGAGTTAGTACATAATAAAAATAGGAATATGGCTGAAAGTAGTACTTATAATGATAATAATAATAGACATAAGGATAAAAAAAAGATTTATTACGATAATAATAATAGAAATAAGGATAAAAATAAGAGTTATTACATAATAAAAATAGGAATAAGGCTGAAAATAATGGTTATAATGATAACAATAATAGACATAAGGATAAAAAAAAGATTTATTACGATAATAATAATAGAAATAAGGATAAAAATAAGAGTTGTTACATAATAAAAATAGGAATAAGGCTGAAAATAATGGTTATAATGATAATAATAACAGAAATTAGGATAAAAATAAGAGTTATTACGATAATAATAATAGCAATACGGATAAAAGTAAGAGTTAATACGATGATAAAATAGGAATATGGACAAAAATAAGAGTTATTGCGATAATAATCATGGAAATAAGGATAAAGGTGAGAGTTATTACGGTAATAATAATAGAAATAAGGATAAAAATAAGAGTTATTACATAATAAAAATAGGAATAAGGCTGAAAATAATGGTTATAATGATAATAATAATAGAAATAAGGACGAAAATAAGAGTTATTACGATAATAATAATAGTAATAAGGATAAAAATAAGAGTTGTTACGATAATAACAATAGTAATAAGGATAAAGGTGAGAGTTAATACGATGATAAAATAGGAATAAGGACAAAAATAAGAGTTATTACGATAATAATAATAGTTATAAGGATAAAAATAAGAGTTACTACGATAGTAAGAATAGAAATAAGGATAAAAATAAGAGTTATTACATAATAAAAATAGGAATAAGGCTGAAAATAATGGTTATAATGATAATAATAATAGAAATAAGGATAAAAATAAGAGTTATTACGATAATAATAATAGTAATAAGGATAAAAGTAAAAGTTAATACGATGATAAAATAGGAATAAGGACAAAAATAAGAGTTATTACGATAATAATAATAGAAATAAGGATAAAAATAAGAGTTATTACGATAATAATAATAGTAATAAGGATAAAAATAAGAGTTGTTACGATAATAATAATAGTAATAAGGGTAAAAGTGAGAGTTAATACGATGATAAAATAGGAATAAGGACAAAAATAAGAGTTATTACGATAATAATAATAGAAATAAGGATAAAAATAAGAGTTATTACGATAATAATAATAGTAATAAGGATAAAAATAAGAGTTATTACGATAATAATAATAGGATAAGGATAAAAGTAAAAGTTAATACGATGATAAAATAGGAATAAGGACAAAAATAAGAGTTATTACGATAATAATAATAGAAATAAGGATAAAAATAAGAGTTATTACGATAATAATAATAGTAATAAGGATAAAAGTAAAAGTTAATACGATGATAAAATAGGAATAAGGACAAAAATAAGAGTTATTACGATAATAATAATAGAAATAAGGATAAAAATAAGAGTTATTACGATAATAATAATAGTAATAAGGATAAAAATAAGAGTTGTTACGATAATAATAATAGTAATAAGGGTAAAAGTGAGAGTTAATACGATGATAAAATAGGAATAAGGACAAAAATAAGAGTTATTACGATAATAATAATAGAAATAAGGATAAAAATAAGAGTTATTACGATAATAATAATAGAAATAAGGATAAAAATAAGAGTTATTACGATAATAATAATAGTAATAAGGATAAAAGTAAAAGTTAATACGATGATAAAATAGGAATAAGGACAAAAATAAGAGTTATTACGATAATAATAATAGAAATAAAGATAAAAATAAGAGTTATTACGATAATAATAATAGTAATAAGGATAAAAATAAGAGTTATTACGATAATAATAATAGGATAAGGATAAAAGTAAAAGTTAATACGATGATAAAATAGGAATAAGGACAAAAATAAGAGTTATTACGATAATAATAATAGAAATAAGGATAAAAATAAGAGTTATTACGATAATAATAATAGAAATAAGGATAAAAATAAGAGTTACTACATAATAAAAATAGGAATAAGGCTGAAAATAATGGTTATAATGATAATAATAATAGAAATAAGGATAAAAATAAGAGTTATTACGATAATAATAATAGTAATAAGGATAAAAGTAAAAGTTAATACGACGATAAAATAGGAATAAGGACAAAAATAAGAGTTATTACGATAATAATAATAGAAATAAGGATAAAAATAAGAGTTATTACGATAATAATAATAGTAATAAGGATAAAAATAAGAGTTATTACGATAATAATAATAGGATAAGGATAAAAGTAAAAGTTAATACGATGATAAAATAGGAATAAGGACAAAAATAAGAGTTATTACGATAATAATAATAGAAATAAGGATAAAAATAAGAGTTATTACGATAATAATAATAGAAATAAGGATAAAAATAAGAGTTATTACATAATAAAAATAGGAATATGGTTGAAAGTAGTACTTATAATGATAATAATAATAGACATAAGGATAAAAAAAAGATTTATTACGATAATAATAATAGAAATAGGGATAAAAATAAGAGTTATTACATAATAAAAATAGGAATAAGGCTGAAAATAATGGTTATAATGATAATAATAATAGACATAAGGATAAAAAAAAGATTTATTACGATAATAATAATAGAAATAAGGATAAAAATAAGAGTTGTTACATAATAAAAATAGGAATAAGGCTGAAAATAATGGTTATAATGATAATAATAACAGAAATTAGGATAAAAATAAGAGTTATTACGATAATAATAATAGCAATACGGATAAAAGTAAGAGTTAATACGATGATAAAATAGGAATATGGACAAAAATAAGAGTTATTACGATAATAATCATGGAAATAAGGATAAAAGTAAGAGTTATTACGGTAATAATAATAGAAATAAGGATAAAAATAAGAGTTATTACATAATAAAAATAGGAATATGGCTGAAAGTAATAGTTATAATGATAATAAGAACAGAAATTAGGATAAAAATAAGAGTTATTACGATAATAATAATAGTAATAAGGATAAAAGTAAGAGTTAATAGGATGATAAAATAGGAATAAGGACAAAAATAAGAGTTATTACGATAATAATAATAGAAATAAGGATAAAAATAAGAGTTAGTACATAATAAAAATAGGAATATGGCTGAAAGTAGTACTTATAATGATAATAATAATAGACATAAGGAGAAAAGAAAGATTTATTACGATAATAATAGTAGAAATAAGCATAAAAATAAGAGTTATTACATAATAAAAATAGGAATAAGGCTGAAAATAATGGTTATAATGATAATAATAATAGAAATAAGGATGAAAATAAGAGTTATTACGATAATAATAATAGTAATAAGGATAAAAATAAGAGTTGTTACGATAATAACAATAGTAATAAGGATAAAGGTGAGAGTTAATACGATGATAAAATAGGAATAAGGACAAAAATAAGAGTTATTACGATAATAATCATAGTTATAAGGATAAAAATAAGAGTTACTACGATAGTAAGAATAGAAATAAGGATAAAAATAAGAGTTATTACATAATAAAAATAGGAATAAGGCTGAAAATAATGGTTATAATGATAATAATAATAGAAATAAGGATAAAAATAAGAGTTATTACGATAATAATAATAGTAATAAGGATAAAAGTAAAAGTTAATACGATGATAAAATAGGAATAAGGACAAAAATAAGAGTTATTACGATAATAATCATGGAAATAAGGATAAAAGTAAGAGTTATTACGGTAATAATAATAGAAATAAGGATAAAAATAAGAGTTATTACATAATAAAAATAGGAATATGGCTGAAAGTAATAGTTATAATGATAATAAGAACAGAAATTAGGATAAAAATAAGAGTTATTACGATAATAATAATAGTAATAAGGATAAAAGTAAGAGTTAATAGGATGATAAAATAGGAATAAGGACAAAAATAAGAGTTATTACGATAATAATAATAGAAATAAGGATAAAAATAAGAGTTAGTACATAATAAAAATAGGAATATGGCTGAAAGTAGTACTTATAATGATAATAATAATAGAAATAAGCATAAAAATAAGAGTTATTACATAATAAAAATAGGAATAAGGCTGAAAATAATGGTTATAATGATAATAATAATAGAAATAAGGATGAAAATAAGAGTTATTACGATAATAATAATAGTAATAAGGATAAAAATAAGAGTTGTTACGATAATAACAATAGTAATAAGGATAAAGGTGAGAGTTAATACGATGATAAAATAGGAATAAGGACAAAAATAAGAGTTATTACGATAATAATCATAGTTATAAGGATAAAAATAAGAGTTACTACGATAGTAAGAATAGAAATAAGGATAAAAATAAGAGTTATTACATAATAAAAATAGGAATAAGGCTGAAAATAATGGTTATAATGATAATAATAATAGAAATAAGGATAAAAATAAGAGTTATTACGATAATAATAATAGTAATAAGGATAAAAGTAAAAGTTAATACGATGATAAAATAGGAATAAGGACAAAAATAAGAGTTATTACGATAATAATAATAGTTATAAGGATAAAAATAAGCGTTATTACGATAACAATAATAGAAATAAGGATAAAAATAAGAGTTATTACGATAATAATAATAGGATAAGGATAAAAGTAAAAGTTAATACGATGATAAAATAGGAATAAGGACAAAAATAAGAGTTATTACGATAATAATAATAGAAATAAGGATAAAAATAAGAGTTATTACGATAATAATAATAGTAATAAGGATAAAAATAAGAGTTGTTACGATAATAATAATAGTAATAAGGGTAAAAGTGAGAGTTAATACGATGATAAAATAGGAATAAGGACAAAAATAAGAGTTATTACGATAATAATAATAGAAATAAGGATAAAAATAAGAGTTATTACGATAATAATAATAGAAATAAGGATAAAAATAAGAGTTATTGCATAATAAAAATAGGAATATGGTTGAAAGTAGTACTTATAATGATAATAATAATAGACATAAGGATAAAAAAAAGATTTATTACGATAATAATAATAGAAATAAGGATAAAAATAAGAGTTATTACATTATAAAAATAGGAATAAGGCTGAAAATAATGGTTATAATGATAATAATAATAGACATAAGGTTAAAAAAAAGATTTATTACGATAATAATAATAGAAATAAGGATAAAAATAAGAGTTGTTACATAATAAAAATAGGAATAAGGCTGAAAATAATGGTTATAATGATAATAATAATAGAAATAAGGATGAAAATAAGAGTTATTACGATAATAATAATAGTAATAAGGATAAAAATAAGAGTTGTTACGATAATAACAATAGTAATAAGGATAAAGGTGAGAGTTAATACGATGATAAAATAGGAATAAGGACAAAAATAAGAGTTATTACGATAATAATAATAGTTATAAGGATAAAAATAAGAGTTACTACGATAGTAAGAATAGAAATAAAGATAAAAATAAGAGTTATTACATAATAAAAATAGGAATAAGGCTGAAAATAACGGTTATAATGATAATAATAATAGAAATAAGGATAAAAATAAGAGATATTACGATAATAATAATAGTAATAAGGATAAAAGTAAAAGGTAATACGATGATAAAATAGGAATAAGGACAAAAATAAGAGTTATTACGATAATAATAATAGAAATAAGGATAAAAATAAGAGTTATTACGATAATAATAATAGAAATAAGGATAAAAATAAGAGTTATTACGATAATAATAATAGAAATAAGGATAAAAATAAGAGTTATTACGATAATAATAATAGTAATAAGGATAAAAATAAGAGTTATTACGATAATAATAATAGGATAAGGATAAAAGTAAAAGTTAATACGATGATAAAATAGGAATAAGGACAAAAATAAGAGTTATTACGATAATAATAATAGAAATAAGGATAAAAATAAGAGTTATTACGATAATAATAATAGAAATAAGGATAAAAATAAGAGTTATTACATAATAAAAATAGGAATATGGTTGAAAGTAGTACTTATAATGATAATAATAATAGACATAAGGATAAAAAAAAGATTTATTACGATAATAATAATAGAAATAGGGATAAAAATAAGAGTTATTACATAATAAAAATAGGAATAAGGCTGAAAATAATGGTTATAATGATAATAATAATAGACATAAGGATAAAAAAAAGATTTATTACGATAATAATAATAGAAATAAGGATAAAAATAAGAGTTGTTACATAATAAAAATAGGAATAAGGCTGAAAATAATGGTTATAATGATAATAATAACAGAAATTAGGATAAAAATAAGAGTTATTACGATAATAATAATAGCAATACGGATAAAAGTAAGAGTTAATACGATGATAAAATAGGAATATGGACAAAAATAAGAGTTATTACGATAATAATCATGGAAATAAGGATAAAAGTAAGAGTTATTACGGTAATAATAATAGAAATAAGGATAAAAATAAGAGTTATTACATAATAAAAATAGGAATATGGCTGAAAGTAATAGTTATAATGATAATAAGAACAGAAATTAGGATAAAAATAAGAGTTATTACGATAATAATAATAGTAATAAGGATAAAAGTAAGAGTTAATAGGATGATAAAATAGGAATAAGGACAAAAATAAGAGTTATTACGATAATAATAATAGAAATAAGGATAAAAATAAGAGTTAGTACATAATAAAAATAGGAATAAGGCTGAAAATAATGGTTATAATGATAATAATAATAGAAATAAGGATAAAAATAAGAGTTATTACGATAATAATAATAGTAATAAGGATAAAAGTAAAAGTTAATACGATGATAAAATAGGAATAAGGACAAAAATAAGAGTTATTACGATAATAATAATAGAAATAAGGATAAAAATAAGAGTTATTACGATAATAATAATAGTAATAAGGATAAAAATAAGAGTTGTTACGATAATAATAATAGTAATAAGGGTAAAAGTGAGAGTTAATACGATGATAAAATAGGAATAAGGACAAAAATAAGAGTTATTACGATAATAATAATAGAAATAAGGATAAAAATAAGAGTTATTACGATAATAATAATAGAAATAAGGATAAAAATAAGAGTTATTACGATAATAATAATAGTAATAAGGATAAAAGTAAAAGTTAATACGATGATAAAATAGGAATAAGGACAAAAATAAGAGTTATTACGATAATAATAATAGAAATAAAGATAAAAATAAGAGTTATTACGATAATAATAATAGTAATAAGGATAAAAATAAGAGTTATTACGATAATAATAATAGGATAAGGATAAAAGTAAAAGTTAATACGATGATAAAATAGGAATAAGGACAAAAATAAGAGTTATTACGATAATAATAATAGAAATAAGGATAAAAATAAGAGTTATTACGATAATAATAATAGAAATAAGGATAAAAATAAGAGTTACTACATAATAAAAATAGGAATAAGGCTGAAAATAATGGTTATAATGATAATAATAATAGAAATAAGGATAAAAATAAGAGTTATTACGATAATAATAATAGTAATAAGGATAAAAGTAAAAGTTAATACGACGATAAAATAGGAATAAGGACAAAAATAAGAGTTATTACGATAATAATAATAGAAATAAGGATAAAAATAAGAGTTATTACGATAATAATAATAGTAATAAGGATAAAAATAAGAGTTATTACGATAATAATAATAGGATAAGGATAAAAGTAAAAGTTAATACGATGATAAAATAGGAATAAGGACAAAAATAAGAGTTATTACGATAATAATAATAGAAATAAGGATAAAAATAAGAGTTATTACGATAATAATAATAGAAATAAGGATAAAAATAAGAGTTATTACATAATAAAAATAGGAATATGGTTGAAAGTAGTACTTATAATGATAATAATAATAGACATAAGGATAAAAAAAAGATTTATTACGATAATAATAATAGAAATAGGGATAAAAATAAGAGTTATTACATAATAAAAATAGGAATAAGGCTGAGAATAATGGTTATAATGATAATAATAATAGACATAAGGATAAAAAAAAGATTTATTACGATAATAATAATAGAAATAAGGATAAAAATAAGAGTTGTTACATAATAAAAATAGGAATAAGGCTGAAAATAATGGTTATAATGATAATAATAACAGAAATTAGGATAAAAATAAGAGTTATTACGATAATAATAATAGCAATACGGATAAAAGTAAGAGTTAATACGATGATAAAATAGGAATATGGACAAAAATAAGAGTTATTACGATAATAATCATGGAAATAAGGATAAAAGTAAGAGTTATTACGGTAATAATAATAGAAATAAGGATAAAAATAAGAGTTATTACATAATAAAAATAGGAATATGGCTGAAAGTAATAGTTATAATGATAATAAGAACAGAAATTAGGATAAAAATAAGAGTTATTACGATAATAATAATAGTAATAAGGATAAAAGTAAGAGTTAATAGGATGATAAAATAGGAATAAGGACAAAAATAAGAGTTATTACGATAATAATAATAGAAATAAGGATAAAAATAAGAGTTAGTACATAATAAAAATAGGAATATGGCTGAAAGTAGTACTTATAATGATAATAATAATAGACATAAGGAGAAAAGAAAGATTTATTACGATAATAATAGTAGAAATAAGCATAAAAATAAGAGTTATTACATAATAAAAATAGGAATAAGGCTGAAAATAATGGTTATAATGATAATAATAATAGAAATAAGGATGAAAATAAGAGTTATTACGATAATAATAATAGTAATAAGGATAAAAATAAGAGTTGTTACGATAATAACAATAGTAATAAGGATAAAGGTGAGAGTTAATACGATGATAAAATAGGAATAAGGACAAAAATAAGAGTTATTACGATAATAATCATAGTTATAAGGATAAAAATAAGAGTTACTACGATAGTAAGAATAGAAATAAGGATAAAAATAAGAGTTATTACATAATAAAAATAGGAATAAGGCTGAAAATAATGGTTATAATGATAATAATAATAGAAATAAGGATAAAAATAAGAGTTATTACGATAATAATAATAGTAATAAGGATAAAAGTAAAAGTTAATACGATGATAAAATAGGAATAAGGACAAAAATAAGAGTTATTACGATAATAATCATGGAAATAAGGATAAAAGTAAGAGTTATTACGGTAATAATAATAGAAATAAGGATAAAAATAAGAGTTATTACATAATAAAAATAGGAATATGGCTGAAAGTAATAGTTATAATGATAATAAGAACAGAAATTAGGATAAAAATAAGAGTTATTACGATAATAATAATAGTAATAAGGATAAAAGTAAGAGTTAATAGGATGATAAAATAGGAATAAGGACAAAAATAAGAGTTATTACGATAATAATAATAGAAATAAGGATAAAAATAAGAGTTAGTACATAATAAAAATAGGAATATGGCTGAAAGTAGTACTTATAATGATAATAATAATAGAAATAAGCATAAAAATAAGAGTTATTACATAATAAAAATAGGAATAAGGCTGAAAATAATGGTTATAATGATAATAATAATAGAAATAAGGATGAAAATAAGAGTTATTACGATAATAATAATAGTAATAAGGATAAAAATAAGAGTTGTTACGATAATAACAATAGTAATAAGGATAAAGGTGAGAGTTAATACGATGATAAAATAGGAATAAGGACAAAAATAAGAGTTATTACGATAATAATCATAGTTATAAGGATAAAAATAAGAGTTACTACGATAGTAAGAATAGAAATAAGGATAAAAATAAGAGTTATTACATAATAAAAATAGGAATAAGGCTGAAAATAATGGTTATAATGATAATAATAATAGAAATAAGGATAAAAATAAGAGTTATTACGATAATAATAATAGTAATAAGGATAAAAGTAAAAGTTAATACGATGATAAAATAGGAATAAGGACAAAAATAAGAGTTATTACGATAATAATAATAGTTATAAGGATAAAAATAAGCGTTATTACGATAACAATAATAGAAATAAGGATAAAAATAAGAGTTATTACGATAATAATAATAGGATAAGGATAAAAGTAAAAGTTAATACGATGATAAAATAGGAATAAGGACAAAAATAAGAGTTATTACGATAATAATAATAGAAATAAGGATAAAAATAAGAGTTATTACGATAATAATAATAGTAATAAGGATAAAAATAAGAGTTGTTACGATAATAATAATAGTAATAAGGGTAAAAGTGAGAGTTAATACGATGATAAAATAGGAATAAGGACAAAAATAAGAGTTATTACGATAATAATAATAGAAATAAGGATAAAAATAAGAGTTATTACGATAATAATAATAGAAATAAGGATAAAAATAAGAGTTATTGCATAATAAAAATAGGAATATGGTTGAAAGTAGTACTTATAATGATAATAATAATAGACATAAGGATAAAAAAAAGATTTATTACGATAATAATAATAGAAATAAGGATAAAAATAAGAGTTATTACATTATAAAAATAGGAATAAGGCTGAAAATAATGGTTATAATGATAATAATAATAGACATAAGGTTAAAAAAAAGATTTATTACGATAATAATAATAGAAATAAGGATAAAAATAAGAGTTGTTACATAATAAAAATAGGAATAAGGCTGAAAATAATGGTTATAATGATAATAATAATAGAAATAAGGATGAAAATAAGAGTTATTACGATAATAATAATAGTAATAAGGATAAAAATAAGAGTTGTTACGATAATAACAATAGTAATAAGGATAAAGGTGAGAGTTAATACGATGATAAAATAGGAATAAGGACAAAAATAAGAGTTATTACGATAATAATAATAGTTATAAGGATAAAAATAAGAGTTACTACGATAGTAAGAATAGAAATAAAGATAAAAATAAGAGTTATTACATAATAAAAATAGGAATAAGGCTGAAAATAACGGTTATAATGATAATAATAATAGAAATAAGGATAAAAATAAGAGATATTACGATAATAATAATAGTAATAAGGATAAAAGTAAAAGGTAATACGATGATAAAATAGGAATAAGGACAAAAATAAGAGTTATTACGATAATAATAATAGAAATAAGGATAAAAATAAGAGTTATTACGATAATAATAATAGAAATAAGGATAAAAATAAGAGTTATTACATAATAAAAATAGGAATATGGTTGAAAGTAGTACTTATAATGATAATAATAATAGACATAAGGATAAAAAAAAGATTTATTACGATAATAATAATAGAAATAAGGATAAAAATAAGAGTTATTACATAATAAAAATAGGAATAAGGCTGAAAATAATGGTTATAATGATAATAATAATAGTAATAAGGATAAAAATAAGAGTTGTTACGATAATAACAATAGTAATAAGGATAAAGGTGAGAGTTAATACGATGATAAAATAGGAATAAGGACAAAAATAAGAGTTATTACGATAATAATAATAGAAATAAGGATAAAAATAAGAGTTATTACGATAATAATAATAGTAATAAGGATAAAAATAAGAGTTGTTACGATAATAATAATAGTAATAAGGGTAAAAGTGAGAGTTAATACGATGATAAAATACGAATAAGGACAAAAATAAGTGTTATTACGATAATAATAATAGAAATAAGGATAAAAATAAGAGTTATTACGATAATAATAATAGTAATAAGGATAAAAATAAGAGTTATTACGATAATAATAATAGTTATAAGGATAAAAATAAGAGTTACTACGATAGTAAGAATAGAAATAAGGATAAAAATAAGAGTTATTACATAATAAAAATAGGAATATGGCTGAAAGTAGTACTTATAATGATAATAATAATAGACATAAGGATAAAAGAAAGATTTATTACGATAATAATAATAGAAGTAAGCATAAAAATAAGAGTTATTACATAATAAAAATAGGAATAAGGCTGAAAATAATGGTTATAATGATAATAATAATAGAAATAAGGATGAAAATAAGAGTTATTACGATAATAATAATAGTAATAAGGATAAAAATAAGAGTTGTTACGATAATAACAATAGTAATAATGATAAAGGTGAGAGTTAATACGATGATAAAATAGGAATAAGGACAAAAATAAGAGTTATTACGATAATAATAATAGTTATAAGGATAAAAATAAGAGTTACTACGATTGTAAGAATAGAAATAAGGATAAAAATAAGAGTTATTACATAATAAAAATAGGAATAAGGCTGAAAATAATGGTTATAATGATAATAATAATAGAAATAAGGATAAAAATAAGAGATATTACGATAATAATAATAGTAATAAGGATAAAAGTAAAAGGTAATACGATGATAAAATAGGAATAAGGACAAAAATAAGAGTTATTACGATAATAATAATAGAAATTAAGGATAAAAATAAGAGTTATTACGATAATAATAATAGTAATAAGGATAAAAATAAGAGTTGTTACGATAATAATAATAGGATAAGGATAAAAGTAAAAGTTAATACGATGATAAAATAGGAATAAGGACAAAAATAAGAGTTATTACGATAATAATAATAGAAATAAGGATAAAAATAAGAGTTATTACGATAATAATAATAGAAATAAGGATAAAAAATAAGAGTTGTTACATAATAAAAATAGGAATAAGGCTGAAAATAATGGTTATAATGATAATAATAATAGTAATAAGGATAAAAATAAGAGTTGTTACGATAATAACAATAGAAATAAGGATAAAAATAAGAGTTATTACATAATAAAAATAGGAATGTGTCTGAAAGTAATAGTTATAATGATAATAATAACAGAAATAAGGATTAAAATAAGAGTTATTACATAATAAAAATAGTAATAAGGCTGAAAATAATGGTTATAATGATAATAAGAATAGAAATAAGGATAAAAATAAGAGTTATTACATAATAAACATAGGAATATGGCTGAAAGTAATAGTTATAATGACAATAATAATAGAAATAAGGATAAAAATAAGAGTTGTTACATAATAAAAGTAGGAATAAGGCTGAAAATAATGGTTATAATGATAATAATAATAGAAATATGGATAAAAATAAGAGTTATTTCGATAATAATAATAGTAATAAGGATAAAAGTAAGAGTTAATACGATGATAAAATAGGAATATGGACAAAAATAAGAGTTAATACGATAATAATAATAGACATAAGGATAAAAGAAAGATTTATTACGATAATAATAATAGAAATAAGCATAAAAATAAGAGTTATTACATAATAAAAATAGGAATAAGGCTGAAAATAATGGTTATAATGATAATAATAATAGAAATAAGGATGAAAATAAGAGTTATTACGATAATAATAATAGTAATAAGGATAAAAATAAGAGTTGTTACGATAATAACAATAGTAATAAGGATAAAGGTGAGAGTTAATACGATGATAAAATAGGAATAAGGACAAAAATAAGAGTTATTACGATAATAGTAATAGTTATAAGGATAAAAATAAGAGTTACTACGATAGTAAGAATAGAAATAAGGATAAAAATAAGAGTTATTACATAAACAAAATAGGAATAAGGCTGAAAATAATGGTTATAATGATAATAATAATAGAAATAAGGATAAAAATAAGAAATATTACGATAATAATAATAGTAATAAGGATAAAAGTAAAAGGTAATACGATGATAAAATAGGAATAAGGACAAAAATAAGACTTATTACGATAATAATAATAGAAATAAGGATAAAAATAAGAGTTATTACGATAATAATAATAGAAATAAGGATAAAAATAAGAGTTATTACATAATAAAAATAGGAATAAGGCTGAAAATAATGGTTATAATGATAATAATAATAGAAATAAGGATGAAAATAAGAGTTATTACGATAATAATAATAGTAATAAGGATAAAAATAAGAGTTGTTACGATAATAATAATAGGATAAGGATAAAAGTAAAAGTTAATACGATGATAAAATAGGAATAAGGACAAAAATAAGAGTTATTACGATAATAATAATAGAAATAAGGATAAAAATAAGAGTTAGTACATAATAAAAATAGGAATATGGCTGAAAGTAGTACTTATAATGATAATAATAATAGACATAAGGATAAAAGAAAGATTCATTACGATAATAATAATAGAAATAAGCATAAAAATAAGAGTTATTACATAATAAAAATAGGAATAAGGCTGAAAATAATGGTTATAATGATAATAATAATAGAAATAAGGATGAAAATAAGAGTTATTACGATAATAATAATAGTAATAAGGATAAAAATAAGAGTTGTTACGATAATAATAATAGGATAAGGATAAAAGTAAAAGTTTAATACGATGATAAAATAGGAATAAGGACAAAAATAAGAGTTATTACGATAATAATAATAGAAATAAGGATAAAAATAAGAGTTATTACGATAATAATAATAATAATAAGGATAAAAATAAGAGTTGTTACATAATAAAAATAGGAATAAGGCTGAAAATAATGGTTATAATGATAATAATAATAGTAATAAGGATAAAAATAAGAGTTGTTACGATAATAACAATAGAAATAAGGATAAAAATAAGAGTTATTACATAATAAAAATAGGAATGTGTCTGAAAGTAATAGTTATAATGATAATAATAACAGAAATAAGGATTAAAATAAGAGTTATTACATAATAAAAATAGTAATAAGGCTGAAAATAATGGTTATAATGATAATAAGAATAGAAATAAGGATAAAAAATAAGAGTTATTACATAATAAACATAGGAATATGGCTGAAAGTAATAGTTATAATGACAATAATAATAGAAATAAGGATAAAAATAAGAGTTGTTACATAATAAAAGTAGGAATAAGGCTGAAAATAATGGTTTATAATGATAATAATAATAGAAATAAGGATGAAAATAAGAGTTATTACGATAATAATAATAGTAATAAGGATAAAAATAAGAGTTGTTACGATACGAACAATAGTAATAAGGATAAAGGTGAGAGTTAATACGATGATAAAATAGGAATAAGGACAAAAATAAGAGTTATTACGATAATAATAATAGTTTATAAGGATAAAAATAAGAGTTACTACGATAGTAAGAATAGAAATAAGGATAAAAATAAGAGTTATTACATAATAAAAATAGGAATATGGCTGAAAGTAGTACTTATAATGATAATAATAATAGACATAAGGAAAAAAGAAAGATTTATTACGATAATAATAATAGAAATAAGCATAAAAATAAGAGTTATTACATAATAAAAATAGGAATAAGGGCTGAAAATAATGGTTATAATGATAATAATAATAGAAATAAGGATGAAAATAAGAGTTATTACGATAA
>CAMAOD020000023.1:0-44830 GCA_945859595.2 Megachile willughbiella | reverse complement strand
TTATATATTATATGAATAACTCTTATTTTTTATCCTTATTACTATTATTATTGTCGTAATAACTCTTATTTTTATCCTTATTTCTATTATTATTATCATTATAACTATTACTTTCAGCCATATTCCTATTTTTATTATGTAATAACTCTTATTTTTATCCTAATTTCTATTATTATCGTAATAACTCTTATTTTTATACTTATAACTATTATTATTATCGTAATAACTCTTATTTTTGTCCTTCGTCCTATTTTATCATCGTATTAACTCTTACTTCTATCCTTATTACTATTATTATTATCGTAATAACTCTTATTTTTATCCTTACAACTATTATTATTATAGTAATAACTCTTATTTTTATCCTTATTACTATTATTATTATCGTAATAACTCTTATTTTTATCCTTGATGCTATTATTATCATCGTAATAACTCTCATTTTTATCCTTATTTCTATTATTATTATCATTATAACTATTATTTTTATCCTTATTTCTATTATTATTATCATTATAACTATTACTTTCAGCCATATTCCTATTTTTATTATATAATAACTCTTATTTTTATCCTAATTTCTATTATTATTATCGTAATAACTCTTATTTTTACCCTTATAACTATTATTATTATCGTAATAACTCTTATTTTTGTCCTTATTCCTATTTTATCATCATATTAACTCTTACTTTTATCCTTATTACTATTATTATTATCGTAATAACTCTTATTTTTACCCTTATAACTAGTATTATTATCGTAATAACTCTTATTTTTATCCTTATAACTATTATTATTATCGTAATAACTCTTATTTTTATCCTTATTACTATTATTATTATCGTAATAACTCTTATTTTTGTCCTTATTTCTATTTTATCATCATATTAACTCTTACTTTTATCGTTATTACTATTATTATTATCGTAATAACTCTTATTTTTATCCTTATTTCTATTATTATTATCGTAATAACTCTTATTTTTATCCTTATTTCTATTATTATTATCATTATAACTATTACTTTCAGCCATATTCCTATTTTTATAATGTAATAACTCTTATCTTTGTCCTTATTCCTATTTTATCATCATATTAACTCTTACTTTTATCGTTATTACTATTATTATTATCGTAATAACTCTTATTTTTATCCTTATAACTATTATTATTATCGTTATAACTCTTATTTTTGTCCTTATTCCTATTTTATCATCATATTAACTCGTACTTTGATCCTTATTACTATTATTATTATCGTAATAACTCTTATTTTTATCCTTATTACTATTATTATTATCGTAATAACTATTATTTTCAGCCTTATCACTATTATTATTATATAAATAACTCTTATTTTTATCCTTATTCCTATTTTTATTATCGTAATAACTCTTATTTTTGTCCTTATTCCTATTTTATCATCACATTAACTCTTTATTTTTATCGTTATTACTATTATTATTATCGCAATAACTCTTATTTTTATCCTTATTTCTATTATTATTATCGTAATAACTCTTATTTTTATACTTATAACTATTATTATTATCGTAATAACTCTTATTTTTGTCCTTCTTCCTATTTTATCATCGTATTAACTCTTACTTCTATCCTTATTACTATTATTATTATCGTAATAACTCTTATTTTTATCCTTACAACTATTATTATTATAGTAATAACTCTTATTTTTATCCTTATTACTATTATTATTATCGTAATAACTCTTATTTTTATCCTTGATGCTATTATTATCATCGTAATAACTCTCATTTTTATCCTTATTTCTATTATTATTATCATTATAACTATTATTTTTATCCTTATTTCTATTATTATTATCATTATAACTATTACTTTCAGCCATATTCCTATTTTTATTATATAATAACTCTTATTTTTATCCTAATTTCTATTATTATTATCGTAATAACTCTTATTTTTACCCTTATAACTATTATTATTATCGTAATAACTCTTATTTTTGTCCTTATTCCTATTTTATCATCATATTAACTCTTACTTTTATCCTTATTACTATTATTATTATCGTAATATCTCTTATTTTTACCCTTATAACTAGTATTATTATCGTAATAACTCTTATTTTTATCCTTATAACTATTATTATTATCGTAATAACTCTTATTTTTATCCTTATTACTATTATTATTATCGTAATAACTCTTATTTTTGTCCTTATTCCTATTTCATCATCATATTAACTCTTACTTTTATCGTTATTACTATTATTATTATCGTAATAACTCTTATTTTTATCCTTATTTCTATTATTATTATCGTAATAACTCTTATTTTTATACTTATAACTATTATTATTATCGTAATAACTATTATTTTCAGCCTTATCACTATTATTATTATATGAATAACTCTTATTTTTTATCCTTATTACTATTATTATTGTCGTAATAACTCTTATTTTTATCCTTATTTCTATTATTATTATTATCGTAATAACTATTATTTTTACCCTTATAACTATTATTATTATCGTAATAACTCTTACTTTTATCCTTATTACTATTATTATTATCGTAATAACTCTTATTTTTATCCTTATTACTATTATTATTATCATTATAACTATTATTTTTATCCTTATTTCTATTATTATTATCATTATAACTATTACTTTCAGCCATATTGCTATTTTTATTATGTAATAACTCTTATTTTTATCTTTATTACTATTATTATTATCGTAATATCTATTATTTTCAGCCTTATCACTATTATTATTATATGAATAACTCTTATTTTTATCCTTATTACTATTATTATTGTCGTAATAACTCTTATTTTTATCCTTATTTCTATTATTATTATCATTATAACTATTACTTTCAGCCATATTCCTATTTTTATTATGTAATAACTCTTATTTTTATCCTAATTTCTATTATTATCGTAATAACTCTTATTTTTATACTTATAACTATTATTATTATCGTAATAACTCTTATTTTTGTCCTTCTTCCTATTTTATCATCGTATTAACTCTTACTTCTATCCTTATTACTATTATTATTATCGTAATAACTCTTATTTTTATCCTTACAACTATTATTATTATAGTAATAAACTCTTATTTTTTATCCTTATTACTATTATTATTATCGTAATAACTCTTATTTTTATCCTTGATGCTATTATTATCATCGTAATAACTCTCATTTTTATCCTTATTTCTATTATTATTATCATTATAACTATTATTTTTATCCTTATTTCTATTATTATTATCATTATAACTATTACTTTCAGCCATATTCCTATTTTTATTATATAATAACTCTTATTTTTATCCTAATTTCTATTATTATTATCGTAATAACTCTTATTTTTACCCTTATAACTATTATTATTATCGTAATAACTCTTATTTTTGTCCTTATTCCTATTTTATCATCATATTAACTCTTACTTTTATCCTTATTACTATTATTATTATCGTAATAACTCTTATTTTTACCCTTATAACTAGTATTATTATCGTAATAACTCTTATTTTTATCCTTATAACTATTATTATTATCGTAATAACTCTTATTTTTATCCTTATTACTATTATTATTATCGTAATAATTCTTATTTTTGTCCTTATTCCTATTTCATCATCATATTTACTCTTACTTTTATCGTTATTACTATTATTATTATCGTAATAACTCTTATTTTTATCCTTATTTCTATTATTATTATCGTAATAACTCTTATTTTTATACTTATAAACTATTATTATTATCGTAATAACTATTATTTTCAGCCTTATCACTATTATTATTATATGAATAACTCTTATTTTTATCCTTATTACTATTATTATTGTCGTAATAACTCTTATTTTTTATCCTTATTTCTATTATTATTATTATCGTAATAACTATTATTTTTACCCTTATAACTATTATTATTATCGTAATAACTCTTACTTTTATCCTTATTACTATTATTATTATCGTAATAACTCTTATTTTTATCCTTATTACTATTATTATTATCATTATAACTATTATTTTTATCCTTATTTCTATTATTATTATCATTATAACTATTACTTTCAGCCATATTGCTATTTTTATTATGTAATAACTCTTATTTTTATCCTTATTACTATTATTATTATCGTAATAACTATTATTTTCAGCCTTATCACTATTATTATTATATGAATAACTCTTATTTTTATCCTTATTACTATTATTATTGTCGTAATAACTCTTATTTTTATCCTTATTTCTATTATTATTATCATTATAACTATTACTTTCAGCCATATTCCTATTTTTATTATGTAATAACTCTTATTTTTATCCTAATTTCTATTATTATCGTAATAACTCTTATTTTTATCCTTATAACTATTATTATTATCGTAATAACTCTTATTTTTGTCCTTATTCCTATTTTATCATCATATTAACTCTTATTTTTATCGTTATTACTATTATTATTATCGTAATAACTCTTATTTTTATCCTTATTTCTATTATTATTATCGTAATAACTCTTATTTTTATCCTTACAACTATTATTATTATAGTAATAACTCTTATTTTTGTCCGTCTTTCTATTTTATCATCGTATTAACTCTTACTTCTATCCTTATTACTATTATTATTATCGTAATAACTCTTATTTTTATCCTTACAACTATTATTATTATAGTAATAACTCTTATTTTTCTCCTTATTACTATTATTATTATCGTAATAACTCTTATTTTTATCCTTATATCTATTATTATTATCGTAATAACTCTTATTTTTGGCCTCATTCCTATTTTATCATCATATTAACTCTTACTTTTATCCTTATTACTATTATTATTATCGTAATAACTCATATTTTTATCCTTATTTCTATTATTATTATCGTAATAACTCTTATTTTTATCCTTATTTCTATTATTATTATCATTATAACTATTACTTTCAGCCATATTGCTATTTTTAATATGTAATAACTCTTATTTTTATCCTAATTTCTATTATTATTATCGTAATAACTCTTATTTTTATCCTTATAACTATTATTATTATCGTTATAACTCTTATTTTTGTCCTTATTCCTATTTTATCATCATATTAACTCGTACTTTTATCCTTATTATTATTATTATTATCGTAATAACTCTTATTTTTATCCTTATTACTATTATTATTGTCGTAATAACTCTTATTTTTATCCTTATTTCTATTATTATTATTATCGTAATAACTATTATTTTTACCCTTATAACTATTATTATTATCGTAATAACTCTTACTTTTATCCTTATTACTATTATTATTATCGTAATAACTCTTATTTTTATCCTTATTACTATTATTATTATCATTATAACTATTATTTTTATCCTTATTTCTATTATTATTATCGTAATAACTCTTATTTTTATCCTTATATCTATTATTATTATCGTAATAACTCTTATTTTAAGCCTTATTCCTATTTTTATTATGTAACGACTCTTATTTTTATCCTTATAACTATTATTATTATCGTAATAACTCTTATTTTTATCCTTATAACTATTATTATTATCGTAATAACTCTTATTTTTGTCCTTATTCCTATTTTATCATCATATTAACTCTTACTTTTATCCTTATTACTATTATTATTATCGTAATAACTCTTATTTTTATCCTTATTTCTATTATTATTATCGTAATAACTCTTATTTTTATCCTTATTCCTAATTTTATTATCGTAATAACTCTTATTTTTATCCTTATTACTATTATTATTATCATTATAACTATTATTTTCAGCCTTATTCCTATTTTTATTATGTAAGAACACTTATTTTTATCCTTATTACTATTATTATTATCGTAATAACTATTATTTTCAGCCTGATCACTATTATTATTATATAAATAACTCTTATTTTTATCCTTATTGCTATTATTACTGTCGTAATAACTCTTATTTTTATCCTTATTTCTATTATTATTATCGTAATAACTATTACTTTCAGCCATATTCCTATTTTTATTATGTAATAACTCTTATTTTTATCCTGATTTCTATTATTATTATCGTAATAACTATTATTTTCAGCCTTATTCCTATTTTTATTGTGTAATAACTCTTATTTTTATTCTTATTACTATTATTATTATCGTAATAACTATTTTTTGAGCCTTATCACTAATATTATTATATATATAACTCTTATTTTTATCCTTATTCCTATTGCTATTATCGTAATAACTCTTATTTTTGTCCTTATTCCTATTTTATCATCATATTAACTCTTACTTCTATCCTTATTACTATTATTATTATCGTAATAACAATTATTTTTATCATTATTTCTATTATTATTATCGTAATAACTCTTATTTTTATCCTTATTACTATTATTATTATCGTAATAACTCTTATTTTGATCCTTATTTCTATTATTATTATCGTAATAACTCTTATTTTTACGCTTATAACTATTATTATTATCGTAATAACTCTTATTTTTGTCCTTATTCCTATTTTATCATCATATTAACTCTTATTTTTATCCTTATTACTATTATTATTATCATTATAACTATTATTTTCAGCCTTATTCCTATTTTTATTATGTAAGAACACTTATTTTTATCCTTATTACTATTATTATTATCGTAATAACTATTATTTTCAGCCTGATCACTATTACTATTATATAAATAACTCTTATTTTTATCCTTATTGCTATTATTATTGTCGTAATAACTCTTCTTTTTATCCTTATAACTATTATTATTATCGTAATAACTCTTATTTTTGTCCTTATTCCTATTTTATCATCATATTAACTCTTACTTCTATCCTTATTACTATTATTAATATCGTAATAACTCTTATTTTTATCCTTATTTCTATTATTATTATCGTAATAACTCTTATTTTTATCCTTATATCTATTATTATTATCGTAATAACTCTTATTTTAAGCCTTATTCCTATTTTTATTGTGTAATAACTCTTATTTTTATCCTTATTACTATTATTATTATCGTAATAACTATTTTTTGAGCCTTATCACTAATATTATTATATATATAACTCTTATTTTTGTCCTTATTCCTATTGCTATTATCGTAATAACTCTTATTTTTGTCCTTATTCCTATTTTATCATCGTATTAACTCTTACTTTTATCCTTATTACTATTATTATTATCGTAATAACTCTTATTTTTATCCTTATTACTATTATTATTATCATTATAACTATTATTTTCAGCCTTATTCCTATTTTTATTATGTAACGACTCTTATTTTTATCCTTATAACTATTATTATTATCGTAATAACTCTTACTTTTATCCTTATAACTATTATTATTATCGTAATAACTCTTATTTTTGTCCTTATTCCTATTTTATCATCATATTAACTCTTACTTTTATCCTTATTACTATTATTATTATCGTAATAACTCTTATTTTTATCCTTATTTCTATTATTATTATCGTAATAACTCTTATTTTTGTCCTTATTCCTATTTTATCATCATATTAACTCTTACTTCTATCCTTATTACTATTATTATTATCGTAATAACAATTATTCTTATCATTATTTCTATTATTATTATTGTAATAACTCTTATTTTTATCCTTATTACTATTATTATTATCGTAATAAATCTTATTTTGATCCTTATTTCTATTATTATTATCGTAATAACTCTTATTTTTACGCTTATAACTATTATTATTATCGTAATAACTCTTATTTTTGTCCTTTTTCCTATTTTATCATCATATTAACTCTTACTTCTATCCTTATTACTATTATTAATATCGTAATAACTCTTATTTTTATCCTTATTTCTATTATTATTATCGTAATAACTCTTATTTTTATCCTTATATCTATTATTATTATCGTAATAACTCTTATTTTAAGCCTTATTCCTATTTTTATTGTGTAATAACTCTTATTTTTATCCTTATTACTATTATTATTATCGGAATAACTATTTTTTGAGCCTTATCACTAATATTATTATATATATAACTCTTATTTTTGTCCTTATTCCTATTGCTATTATCGTAATAACTCTTATTTTTGTCCTTATTCCTATTTTATCATCGTATTAACTCTTACTTTTATCCTTATTACTATTATTATTATCGTAATAACTCTTATTTTTATCCTTATTACTATTATTATTATCATTATAACTATTATTTTCAGCCTTATTCCTATTTTTATTATGTAACGACTCTTATTTTTATCCTTATAACTATTATTATTATCGTAATAACTCTTATTTTTATCCTTATAACTATTATTATTATCGTAATAACTCTTATTTTTGTCCTTATTCCTATTTTATCATCATATTAACTCTTACTTTTATCCTTATTACTATTATTATTATCGTAATAACTCTTATTTTTATCCTTATTTCTATTATTATTATCGTAATAACTCTTATTTTTATCCTTATTCCTAATTTTATTATCGTAATAACTCTTATTTTTATCCTTATTAGTATTATTATTATCGTAATAACTAGTATTTTCAGCCTTATCACTATTATTATTATCGTAATAACTCTTATTTTTATCCTTATTTCTATTATTATTATCGTAATAACTATTACTTTCAGCCATATTCCTATTTTTATTATGTAATAACTCTTATTTTTATCCTGATTTCTATTATTATTATCGTAATAACTATTATTTTCAGCCTTATTCCTATTTTTATTGTGTAATAACTCTTATTTTTATCCTTATTACTATTATTATTATCGTAATAACTATTTTTTGAGCCTTATCACTAATATTATTATATATATAACTCTTATTTTTATCCTTATTCCTATTGCTATTATCGTAATAACTCTTATTTTTGTCCTTATTCCTATTTTATCATCATATTAACTCTTACTTCTATCCTTATTACTATTATTATTATCGTAATAACAATTATTTTTATCATTATTTCTATTATTATTATCGTAATAACTCTTATTTTTATCCTTATTACTATTATTATTATCGTAATAACTCTTATTTTGATCCTTATTTCTATTATTATTATCGTAATAACTCTTATTTTTACGCTTATATCTATTATTATTATCGTAATAACTCTTATTTTTGTCCTTATTCCTATTTTATCATCATATTAACTCTTATTTTTATCCTTATTACTATTATGATTATCATTATAACTATTATTTTCAGCCTTATTCCTATTTTTATTATGTAAGAACACTTATTTTTATCCTTATTACTATTATTATTATCGTAATAACTATTATTTTCAGCCTGATCACTATTATTATTATATAAATAACTCTTATTTTTATCCTTATTGCTATTATTATTATCGTAATAACTCTTCTTTTTATCCTTATAACTATTATTATTATCGTAATAACTCTTATTTTTGTCCTTATTCCTATTTTATCATCATATTAACTCTTACTTCTATCCTTATTACTATTATTAATATCGTAATAACTCTTATTTTTATCCTTATTTCTATTATTATTATCGTAATAACTCTTATTTTTATCCTTATAACTATTATTATTATCGTAATAACTCTTATTTTTGTCCTTATTCCTATTTTATCATCATATTAACTCTTACTTTTATCCTTATTACTATTATTATTATCGTAATAACTCTTATTTTTATCCTTATTTCTATTATTATTATCGTAATAACTCTTATTTTTGTCCTTATTCCTATTTCATCATCGTATTAACTCTTACTTTTATCCTTATTACTACTACTATTATCGTAATAACTCTTATTTTTATCCTTATTATTATTATTATTATCGTAATAACTCTTATTTTTATCCTTATAACTATTATTATTATAGTAATAACTCTTATTTTTGTCCCTATTCCTATTTTATGATCGTATTAACTCTTACTTCTATCTTTATTACTATTATTATTATCGTAATAAATCTTATTTTTATCCTTATTTCTATTATTATTATCGTAATAACTCTTATTTTTATCCTTATTCCTAATTTTATTATCGTAATAACTCTTATTTTTATCCTTATTAGTATTATTATTATCGTAATAACTATTTTTTGAGCCTTATCACTAATATTATTATATATATAACTCTTATTTTTGTCCTTATTCCTATTTTATCATCGTATTAACTCTTACTTTTATCCTTATTACTATTATTATTATCGTAATAACTCTTATTTTTATCCTTATTACTATTATTATTATCATTATAACTATTATTTTCAGCCTTATTCCTATTTTTATTATGTAACGACTCTTACTTTTATCCTTATAACTATTATTATTATCGTAATAACTCTTATTTTTATCCTTATAACTATTATTATTATCGTAATAACTCTTATTTTTGTCCTTATTCCTATTTTATCATCATATTAACTCTTACTTTTATCCTTATTACTATTATTATTATCGTAATAACTCTCATTTTTATTCTTATTTCTATTATTATTATCGTAATAACTCTTATTTTTATCCTTATTCCTAATTTTATTGTCGTAATAACTCTTATTTTTATCCTTATTAGTATTATTATTATCGTAATAACTAGTATTTTCAGCCTTATCACTATTATTATTATCGTAATAACTCTTATTTTTATCCTTATTTCTATTATTATTATCGTAATAACTATTACTTTCAGCCATATTCCTATTTTTATTATGTAATAACTCTTATTTTTATCCTGATTTCTATTATTATTATCGTAATAACTATTATTTTCAGCCTTATTCCTATTTTTATTGTGTAATAACTCTTATTTTTATCCTTATTACTATTATTATTATCGTAATAACTATTTTTTGAGCCTTATCACTAATATTATTATATATATAACTCTTATTTTTATCCTTATTCCTATTGCTATTATCGTAATAACTCTTATTTTTGTCCTTATTCCTATTTTATCATCATATTAACTCTTACTTCTATCCTTATTACTATTATTATTATCGTAATAACAATTATTCTTATCATTATTTCTATTATTATTATTGTAATAACTCTTATTTTTATCCTTATTACTATTATTATTATCGTAATAAATCTTATTTTGATCCTTATTTCTATTATTATTATCGTAATAACTCTTATTTTTACGCTTATAACTATTATTATTATCGTAATAACTCTTATTTTTGTCCTTATTCCTATTTTATCATCATATTAACTCTTATTTTTATCCTTATTACTATTATTATTATCATTATAACTATTATTTTCAGCCTTATTCCTATTTTTATTATGTAAGAACCCTTATTTTTATCCTTATTACTATTATTATTATCGTAATAACTATTATTTTCAGCCTGATCACTATTATTATTATATAAATAACTCTTATTTTTATCCTTATTGCTATTATTATTGTCGTAATAACTCTTCTTTTTATCCTTATAACTATTATTATTATCGTAATAACTCTTATTTTTGTCCTTTTTCCTATTTTATCATCATATTAACTCTTACTTCTATCCTTATTACTATTATTAATATCGTAATAACTCTTATTTTTATCCTTATTTCTATTGTTATTATCGTAATAACTCTTATTTTTATCCTTATATCTATTATTATTATCGTAATAACTCTTATTTTAAGCCTTATTCCTATTTTTATTGTGTAATAACTCTTATTTTTATCCTTATTACTATTATTATTATCGTAATAACTATTTTTTGAGCCTTATCACTAATATAATTATATATATAACTCTTATTTTTGTCCTTATTCCTATTGCTATTATCGTAATAACTCTTATTTTTGTCCTTATTCCTATTTTATCATCGTATTAACTCTTACTTTTATCCTTATTACTATTATTATTATCGTAATAACTCTTATTTTTATCCTTATTACTATTATTATTATCATTATAACTATTATTTTCAGCCTTATTCCTATTTTTATTATGTAACGACTCTTATTTTTATCCTTATAACTATTATTATTATCGTAATAACTCTTATTTTTATCCTTATAACTATTATTATTATCGTAATAACTCTTATTTTTGTCCTTATTCCTATTTTATCATCATATTAACTCTTACTTTTATCCTTATTACTATTATTATTATCGTAATAACTCTTATTTTTATCCTTATTTCTATTATTATTATCGTAATAACTCTTATTTTTATCCTTATTCCTAATTTTATTATCGTAATAACTCTTATTTTTATCCTTATTAGTATTATTATTATCGTAATAACTAGTATTTTCAGCCCTATCACTATTATTATTATCGTAATAACTCTTATTTTTATCCTTATTTCTATTATTATTATCGTAATAACTATTACTTTCAGCCATATTCCTATTTTTATTATGTAATAACTCTTATTTTTATCCTGATTTCTATTATTATTATCGTAATAACTATTATTTTCAGCCTTATTCCTATTTTTATTGTGTAATAACTCTTATTTTTATCCTTATTACTATTATTATTATCGTAATAACTATTTTTTGAGCCTTATCACTAATATTATTATATATATAACTCTTATTTTTATCCTTATTCCTATTGCTATTATCGTAATAACTCTTATTTTTGTCCTTATTCCTATTTTATCATCATATTAACTCTTACTTCTATCCTTATTACTATTATTATTATCGTAATAACAATTATTTTTATCATTATTTCTATTATTATTATCGTAATAACTCTTATTTTTATCCTTATTACTATTATTATTATCGTAATAACTCTTATTTTGATCCTTATTTCTATTATTATTATCGTAATAACTCTTATTTTTACGCTTATAACTATTATTATTATCGTAATAACTCTTATTTTTGTCCTTATTCCTATTTTATCATCATATTAACTCTTATTTTTATCCTTATTACTATTATTATTATCATTATAACTATTATTTTCAGCCTTATTCCTATTTTTATTATGTAAGAACACTTATTTTTATCCTTATTACTATTATTATTATCGTAATAACTATTATTTTCAGCCTGATCACTATTATTATTATATAAATAACTCTTATTTTTATCCTTATTACTATTATTATTATCGTAATAACTCTTATTTTTATCCTTATTTCTATTATTATTATCGTAATAACTCTTATTTTTGTCCTTATTCCTATTTTATCATCATATTAACTCTTACTTCTATCCTTATTACTATTATTAATATCGTAATAACTCTTATTTTTATCCTTATTTCTATTATTATTATCGTAATAACTCTTATTTTTATCCTTATATCTATTATTATTATCGTAATAACTCTTATTTTAAGCCTTATTCCTATTTTTATTGTGTAATAACTCTTATTTTTATCCTTATTACTATTATTATTATCGTAATAACTATTTTTTGAGCCTTATCACTAATATTATTATATATATAACTCTTATTTTTGTCCTTATTCCTATTGCTATTATCGTAATAACTCTTATTTTTGTCCTTATTCCTATTTTATCATCGTATTAACTCTTACTTTTATCCTTATTACTATTATTATTATCGTAATAACTCTTATTTTTATCCTTATTACTATTATTATTATCATTATAACTATTATTTTCAGCCTTATTCCTATTTTTATTATGTAACGACTCTTATTTTTATCCTTATAACTATTATTATTATCGTAATAACTCTTATTTTTATCCTTATAACTATTATTATTATCGTAATAACTCTTATTTTTGTCCTTATTCCTATTTTATCATCATATTAACTCTTACTTTTATCCTTATTACTATTATTATTATCGTAATAACTCTTATTTTTATCCTTATTTCTATTATTATTATCGTAATAACTCTTATTTTTATCCTTATTCCTAATTTTATTATCGTAATAACTCTTATTTTTATCCTTATTAGTATTATTATTATCGTAATAACTAGTATTTTCAGCCTTATCACTATTATTATTATCGTAATAACTCTTATTTTTATCCTTATTTCTATTATTATTATCGTAATAACTATTACTTTCAGCCATATTCCTATTTTTATTATGTAATAACTCTTATTTTTATCCTGATTTCTATTATTATTATCGTAATAACTATTATTTTCAGCCTTATTCCTATTTTTATTGTGTAATAACTCTTATTTTTATCCTTATTACTATTATTATTATCGTAATAACTATTTTTTGAGCCTTATCACTAATATTATTATATATATAACTCTTATTTTTATCCTTATTCCTATTGCTATTATCGTAATAACTCTTATTTTTGTCCTTATTCCTATTTTATCATCATATTAACTCTTACTTCTATCCTTATTACTATTATTATTATCGTAATAACAATTATTTTTATCATTATTTCTATTATTATTATCGTAATAACTCTTATTTTTATCCTTATTACTATTATTATTATCGTAATAACTCTTATTTTGATCCTTATTTCTATTATTATTATCGTAATAACTCTTATTTTTACGCTTATATCTATTATTATTATCGTAATAACTCTTATTTTTGTCCTTATTCCTATTTTATCATCATATTAACTCTTATTTTTATCCTTATTACTATTATGATTATCATTATAACTATTATTTTCAGCCTTATTCCTATTTTTATTATGTAAGAACACTTATTTTTATCCTTATTACTATTATTATTATCGTAATAACTATTATTTTCAGCCTGATCACTATTATTATTATATAAATAACTCTTATTTTTATCCTTATTGCTATTATTATTATCGTAATAACTCTTCTTTTTATCCTTATAACTATTATTATTATCGTAATAACTCTTATTTTTGTCCTTATTCCTATTTTATCATCATATTAACTCTTACTTCTATCCTTATTACTATTATTAATATCGTAATAACTCTTATTTTTATCCTTATTTCTATTATTATTATCGTAATAACTCTTATTTTTATCCTTATAACTATTATTATTATCGTAATAACTCTTATTTTTGTCCTTATTCCTATTTTATCATCATATTAACTCTTACTTTTATCCTTATTACTATTATTATTATCGTAATAACTCTTATTTTTATCCTTATTTCTATTATTATTATCGTAATAACTCTTATTTTTGTCCTTATTCCTATTTCATCATCGTATTAACTCTTACTTTTATCCTTATTACTACTACTATTATCGTAATAACTCTTATTTTTATCCTTATTATTATTATTATTATCGTAATAACTCTTATTTTTATCCTTATAACTATTATTATTATAGTAATAACTCTTATTTTTGTCCCTATTCCTATTTTATGATCGTATTAACTCTTACTTCTATCTTTATTACTATTATTATTATCGTAATAAATCTTATTTTTATCCATATTTCTATTATTATTATCGTAATAACTCTTATTTTTATCCTTATTCCTAATTTTATTATCGTAATAACTCTTATTTTTATCCTTATTAGTATTATTATTATCGTAATAACTATTTTTTGAGCCTTATCACTAATATTATTATATATATAACTCTTATTTTTGTCCTTATTCCTATTTTATCATCGTATTAACTCTTACTTTTATCCTTATTACTATTATTATTATCGTAATAACTCTTATTTTTATCCTTATTACTATTATTATTATCATTATAACTATTATTTTCAGCCTTATTCCTATTTTTATTATGTAACGACTCTTACTTTTATCCTTATAACTATTATTATTATCGTAATAACTCTTATTTTTATCCTTATAACTATTATTATTATCGTAATAACTCTTATTTTTGTCCTTATTCCTATTTTATCATCATATTAACTCTTACTTTTATCCTTATTACTATTATTATTATCGTAATAACTCTTATTTTTATCCTTATTTCTATTATTATTATCGTAATAACTCTTATTTTTATCCTTATTCCTAATTTTATTGTCGTAATAACTCTTATTTTTATCCTTATTAGTATTATTATTATCGTAATAACTAGTATTTTCAGCCTTATCACTATTATTATTATCGTAATAACTCTTATTTTTATCCTTATTTCTATTATTATTATCGTAATAACTATTACTTTCAGCCATATTCCTATTTTTATTATGTAATAACTCTTATTTTTATCCTGATTTCTATTATTATTATCGTAATAACTATTATTTTCAGCCTTATTCCTATTTTTATTGTGTAATAACTCTTATTTTTATCCTTATTACTATTATTATTATCGTAATAACTATTTTTTGAGCCTTATCACTAATATTATTATATATATAACTCTTATTTTTATCCTTATTCCTATTGCTATTATCGTAATAACTCTTATTTTTGTCCTTATTCCTATTTTATCATCATATTAACTCTTACTTCTATCCTTATTACTATTATTATTATCGTAATAACAATTATTCTTATCATTATTTCTATTATTATTATTGTAATAACTCTTATTTTTATCCTTATTACTATTATTATTATCGTAATAAATCTTATTTTGATCCTTATTTCTATTATTATTATCGTAATAACTCTTATTTTTACGCTTATAACTATTATTATTATCGTAATAACTCTTATTTTTGTCCTTATTCCTATTTTATCATCATATTAACTCTTACTTCTATCCTTATTACTATTATTAATATCGTAATAACTCTTATTTTTATCCTTATAACTATTATTATTATCGTAATAACTCTTATTTTTATCCTTATAACTATTATTATTATCGTAATAACTCTTATTTTTGTCCTTATTCCTATTTTATCATCATATTAACTCTTACTTTTATCCTTATTACTATTATTATTATCGTAATAACTCTTATTTTTATCCTTATTTCTATTATTATTATCGTAATAACTCTTATTTTTATCCTTATTCCTAATTTTATTATCGTAATAACTCTTATTTTTATCCTTATTAGTATTATTATTATCGTAATAACTAGTATTTTCAGCCTTATCACTATTATTATTATCGTAATAACTCTTATTTTTATCCTTATTTCTATTATTATTATCGTAATAACTATTACTTTCAGCCATATTCCTATTTTTATTATGTAATAACTCTTATTTTTATCCTGATTTCTATTATTATTATCGTAATAACTATTATTTTCAGCCTTATTCCTATTTTTATTGTGTAATAACTCTTATTTTTATCCTTATTACTATTATTATTATCGTAATAACTATTTTTTGAGCCTTATCACTAATATTATTATATATATAACTCTTATTTTTATCCTTATTCCTATTGCTATTATCGTAATAACTCTTATTTTTGTCCTTATTCCTATTTTATCATCATATTAACTCTTACTTCTATCCTTATTACTATTATTATTATCCTAATAACAATTATTTTTATCATTATTTCTATTATTATTATCGTAATAACTCTTATTTTTATCCTTATTACTATTATTATTATCGTAATAACTCTTATTCTGATCCTTGATTTCTATTATTATTATCGTAATAACTCTTATTTTTACGCTTATATCTATTATTATTATCGTAATAACTCTTATTTTTGTCCTTATTCCTATTTTATCATCATATTATCTCTTATTTTTATCCTTATTACTATTATGATTATCATTATAACTATTATTTTCAGCCTTATTCCTATTTTTATTATGTAAGAACACTTATTTTTATCCTTATTACCTATTATTATTATCGTAATAACTATTATTTTCAGCCTGATCACTATTATTATTATATAAATAACTCTTATTTTTATCCTTATTGCTATTATTATTATCGTAATAACTCTTCTTTTTATCCTTATAACTATTATTATTATCGTAATAACTCTTATTTTTGTCCTTATTCCTATTTTATCATCATATTATCTCTTACTTCTATCCTTATTACTATTATTAATATCGTAATAACTCTTATTTTTATCCTTATTTCTATTATTATTATCGTAATAACTCTTATTTTTATCCTTATAACTATTATTATTATCGTAATAACTCTTATTTTTGTCCTTATTCCTATTTTATCATCATATTAACTCTTACTTTTATCCTTATTACTATTATTATTATCGTAATAACTCTTATTTTTATCCTTATTTCTATTATTATTATCGTAATAACTCTTATTTTTGTCCTTATTCCTATTTCATCATCGTATTAACTCTTACTTTTATCCTTATTACTACTACTATTATCGTAATAACTCTTATTTTTATCCTTATTATTATTATTATTATCGTAATAACTCTTATTTTTATCCTTATAACTATTATTATTATAGTAATAACTCTTATTTTTGTCCCTATTCCTATTTTATGATCGTATTAACTCTTACTTCTATCTTTATTACTATTATTATTATCGTAATAAATCTTATTTTTATCCTTATTTCTATTATTATTATCGTAATAACTCTTATTTTTATCCTTATTCCTAATTTTATTATCGTAATAACTCTTATTTTTATCCTTATTAGTATTATTATTATCGTAATAACTATTTTTTGAGCCTTATCACTAATATTATTATATATATAACTCTTATTTTTGTCCTTATTCCTATTTTATCATCGTATTAACTCTTACTTTTATCCTTATTACTATTATTATTATCGTAATAACTCTTATTTTTATCCTTATTACTATTATTATTATCATTATAACTATTATTTTCAGCCTTATTCCTATTTTTATTATGTAACGACTCTTACTTTTATCCTTATAACTATTATTATTATCGTAATAACTCTTATTTTTATCCTTATAACTATTATTATTATCGTAATAACTCTTATTTTTGTCCTTATTCCTATTTTATCATCATATTAACTCTTACTTTTATCCTTATTACTATTATTATTATCGTAATAACTCTTATTTTTATCCTTATTTCTATTATTATTATCGTAATAACTCTTATTTTTATCCTTATTCCTAATTTTATTGTCGTAATAACTCTTATTTTTATCCTTATTAGTATTATTATTATCGTAATAACTAGTATTTTCAGCCTTATCACTATTATTATTATCGTAATAACTCTTATTTTTATCCTTATTTCTATTATTATTATCGTAATAACTATTACTTTCAGCCATATTCCTATTTTTATTATGTAATAACTCTTATTTTTATCCTGATTTCTATTATTATTATCGTAATAACTATTATTTTCAGCCTTATTCCTATTTTTATTGTGTAATAACTCTTATTTTTATCCTTATTACTATTATTATTATCGTAATAACTATTTTTTGAGCCTTATCACTAATATTATTATATATATAACTCTTATTTTTATCCTTATTCCTATTGCTATTATCGTAATAACTCTTATTTTTGTCCTTATTCCTATTTTATCATCATATTAACTCTTACTTCTATCCTTATTACTATTATTATTATCGTAATAACAATTATTCTTATCATTATTTCTATTATTATTATTGTAATAACTCTTATTTTTATCCTTATTACTATTATTATTATCGTAATAAATCTTATTTTGATCCTTATTTCTATTATTATTATCGTAATAACTCTTATTGTTACGCTTATAACTATTATTATTATCGTAATAACTCTTATTTTTGTCCTTATTCCTATTTTATCATCATATTAACTCTTATTTTTATCCTTATTACTATTATTATTATCATTATAACTATTATTTTCAGCCTTATTCCTATTTTTATTATGTAAGAACACTTATTTTTATCCTTATTACTATTATTATTATCGTAATAACTATTATTTTCAGCCTGATCACTATTATTATTATATAAATAACTCTTATTTTTATCCTTATTGCTATTATTATTGTCGTAATAACTCTTCTTTTTATCCTTATAACTATTATTATTATCGTTATAACTCTTATTTTTGTCCTTTTTCCTATTTTATCATCATATTAACTCTTACTTCTATCCTTATTACTATTATTAATATCGTAATAACTCTTATTTTTATCCTTATTTCTATTATTATTATCGTAATAACTCTTATTTTTATCCTTATATCTATTATTATTATCGTAATAACTCTTATTTTAAGCCTTATTCCTATTTTTATTGTGTAATAACTCTTATTTTTATCCTTATTACTATTATTATTATCGTAATAACTATTTTTTGAGCCTTATCACTAATATTATTATATATATAACTCTTATTTTTGTCCTTATTCCTATTGCTATTATCGTAATAACTCTTATTTTTGTCCTTATTCCTATTTTATCATCGTATTAACTCTTACTTTTATCCTTATTACTATTATTATTATCGTAATAACTCTTATTTTTATCCTTATTACTATTATTATTATCATTATAACTATTATTTTCAGCCTTATTCCTATTTTTATTATGTAACGACTCTTATTTTTATCCTTATAACTATTATTATTATCGTAATAACTCTTATTTTTATCCTCATAACTATTATTATTATCGTAATAACTCTTATTTTTGTCCTTATTCCTATTTTATCATCATATTAACTCTTACTTTTATCCTTATTACTATTATTATTATCGTAATAACTATTTTTTGAGCCTTATCACTAGTATTATTATATATATAACTCTTATTTTTATCCTTATTCATATTGCTATTATCGTAATAACTCTTATTTTTGTCCTTATTCCTATTTTATCATCATATTAACTCTTACTTCTATCCTTATTACTATTATTATTATCGTAATAACTCTTATTTTTATCATTATTTCTATTATTATTATCGTCATAACTCTTATTTTTATCCTTATTTCTATTATTATTATCGTAATAACTCTTATTTTTATCCTTATTCCTATTTTATCATCATATTGACTCTTACTTCTATCCTTATTACTATTATTATTATCGGAATAACTCTTATTTTTATCATTACTTCTATTATTATTATCGTAATAACTCTTATTTTTATCCTTATTACTATTATTATTATCGTAATAACTATTATTTTCAGCCTTATTCCTATTTTTATTGTGTAATAACTCTTATTTTTATCCTTATTACTATTATAATTATCGTAATAACTATTTTTTGAGCCTTATCACTAATATTATTATATATATAACTCTTATTTTTATCCTTATTCCTATTGCTATTATCGTAATAACTCTTATTTTTGTCCTTATTCCTATTTTATCATCATATTAACTCTTACTTCTATCCTTATTACTATTATTATTATCGTAATAACTCTTATTTTTATCATTATTTCTATTATTATTATCGTAATAACTCTTATTTTTATCCTTATTACTATTATTATTATCGTAATAACTCTTATTTTTATCCTTATTACTATTATTATTATCGTACTAACTCTTATTTTTATCCTTATTCCTATTTTATCATCATTTTCACTCTTACTTTTATCCTTATTACTATTATTATTATCGTCATAACTCTTATTTTTATCCTTATTTCTATTATTATTATCGTAATAACTCTTATTTTTATCCTTATTACTATTATTATTATCGTAATAACTCTTATTTTTATCCTTATAACTATTATTATTATCGTAATAACTCTTATTTTTGTCCTTATTCCTATTTTATGATCGTATTATCTCTTACTTCTATCCTTATTACTATTATTATTATCGTCATAAATCTTATTTTTATCCTTATAACTATTATATATTATAGTAATAACTCTTATTTTTATCCTTATTACTATTATTATTATCGTAATAACTATTATTTTCAGCCTTATTCCTATTTTTATTGTGTAATAACTCTTATTTTTATCCTTATTACTATTATTATTATCGTAATAACTATTTTTTGAGCCTTATCACTAATATTATTATATACATAACTCTTATTTTTATCCTTATTCCTATTGCTATTATCGTAATAACTCTTATTTTTGTCCTTATTCCTATTTTATCATCATATTAACTCTTACTTCTATCCTTATTACTATTATTATTATCGTAATAACTCTTATTTTTATCATTATTTCTATTATTATTATCGTAATAACTCTTATTTTTATCCTTATTACTATTATTATTATCGTAATAACTCTTATTTTTATCCTTATTACTATTATTATTATCGTACTAACTCTTATTTTTATCCTTATTCCTATTTTATCATCATTTTAACTCTTACTTTTATCCTTATTACTATTATTATTATCGTCATAACTCTTATTTTTATCCTTATTTCTATTATTATTATCGTAATAACTCTTATTTCTATCCTTATAACTATGATTATTATCGTAATAACTCTTATTTTTGTCCTTATTCCTATTTTATCATCATATTAACACTTACTTTTATCCTTATTACTATTATTATTATCGTAATAACTCTTATTTTTGTCCTTATTCCTTTTTATCATCGTATTCACTCTTACTTTTATCCTTATTACTATTATTATTATCGTAATAACTCTTATTTTTGTCCTTATTCCTATTTTATCATCATATTAACTTTTACTTTTATCCTTATCACTATTATTATTATCGTAATAACTCTTATTTTTGTCCTTATTCCTATTTTATCATCATATTAACTCTTACTTTTATCCTTATTACTATTATTATTATCGTAATAACTCTTATTTTTATCCTTATAACTATGATTATTATAGTAATAACTCTTATTTTTATCCTTATTACTATTATTATTATCGTAATAACTATTATTTTCAGCCTTATTCCTATTTTTATTGTGTAATAACTCTTATTTTTATCCTTATTACTATTATTATTATCGTAATAACTATTTTTTGAGCCTTATCACTAATATTATTATATATATAACTCTTATTTTTATCCTTATTCCTATTGCTATTATCGTAATAACTCTTATTTTTATCCTTATTACTATTATTATTATCGTAATAACTCTTATTTTTATCCTTATTCCTATTTTATCATCATTTTAACTCTTACTTTTATCCTTATTACTATTATTATTATCGTCATAACTCTTATTTTTATCCTTATTTCTATTATTATTATCGTAATAACTCTTACTTTTATCCTTATTACTATTATTATTATCGTAATAACTCTTATTTTTGTCCTTATTCCTTTTTATCATCGTATTCACTCTTACTTTTATCCTTATTACTATTATTATTATCGTAATAACTCTTATTTTTGTCCTTATTCCTATTTTATCATCATATTAACTCTTATTTTTATCCTTATTACTATTATTATTATCATTATAACTATTATTTTCAGCCTTATTCCTATTTTTATTATGTAAGAACACTTATTTTTATCCTTATTACTATTATTATTATCGTAATAACTATTATTTTCAGCCTGATCACTATTATTATTATATAAATAACTCTTATTTTTATCCTTATTGCTATTATTATTATCGTAATAACTCTTCTTTTTATCCTTATAACTATTATTATTATCGTAATAACTCTTATTTTTATCCTTATTTCTATTATTATTATCGTAATAACTCTTATTTTTGTCCTTATTCCTATTTCATCATCGTATTAACTCTTACTTTTATCCTTATTACTACTACTATTATCGTAATAACTCTTATTTTTATCCTTATTATTATTATTATTATCGTAATAACTCTTATTTTTATCCTTATAACTATTATTATTATAGTAATAACTCTTATTTTTGTCCCTATTCCTATTTTATGATCGTATTAACTCTTACTTCTATCTTTATTACTATTATTATTATCGTAATAAATCTTATTTTTATCCTTATTTCTATTATTATTATCGTAATAACTCTTATTTTTATCCTTATTCCTAATTTTATTATCGTAATAACTCTTATTTTTATCCTTATTAGTATTATTATTATCGTAATAACTATTTTTTGAGCCTTATCACTAATATTATTATATATATAACTCTTATTTTTGTCCTTATTCCTATTGCTATTATCGTAATAACTCTTATTTTTGTCCTTATTCCTATTTTATCATCGTATTAACTCTTACTTTTATCCTTATTACTATTATTATTATCGTAATAACTCTTATTTTTATCCTTATTACTATTATTATTATCATTATAACTATTATTTTCAGCCTTATTCCTATTTTTATTATGTAACGACTCTTATTTTTATCCTTATAACTATTATTATTATCGTAATAACTCTTATTTTTATCCTCATAACTATTATTATTATCGTAATAACTCTTATTTTTGTCCTTATTCCTATTTTATCATCATATTAACTCTTACTTTTATCCTTATTACTATTATTATTATCGTAATAACTATTTTTTGAGCCTTATCATTAGTATTATTATATATATAACTCTTATTTTTATCCTTATTCATATTGCTATTATCGTAATAACTCTTATTTTTGTCCTTATTCCTATTTTATCATCATATTAACTCTTACTTCTATCCTTATTACTATTATTATTATCGTAATAACTCTTATTTTTATCATTATTTCTATTATTATTATCGTCATAACTCTTATTTTTATCCTTATTTCTATTATTATTATCGTAATAACTCTTATTTTTATCCTTATTCCTATTTTATCATCATATTGACTCTTACTTCTATCCTTATTACTATTATTATTATCGGAATAACTCTTATTTTTATCATTACTTCTATTATTATTATCGTACTAACTCTTATTTTTATCCTTATTCCTATTTTATCATCATTTTCACTCTTACTTTTATCCTTATTACTATTATTATTATCGTCATAACTCTTATTTTTATCCTTATTTCTATTATTATTATCGTAATAACTCTTATTTTTATCCTTATTACTATTATTATTATCGTAATAACTCTTATTTTTATCCTTATAACTATTATTATTATCGTAATAACTCTTATTTTTGTCCTTATTCCTATTTTATGATCGTATTATCTCTTACTTCTATCCTTATTACTATTATTATTATCGTCATAAATCTTATTTTTATCCTTATAACTATTATATATTATAGTAATAACTCTTATTTTTATCCTTATTACTATTATTATTATCGTAATAACTATTATTTTCAGCCTTATTCCTATTTTTATTGTGTAATAACTCTTATTTTTATCCTTATTACTATTATTATTATCGTAATAACTATTTTTTGAGCCTTATCACTAATATTATTATATACATAACTCTTATTTTTATCCTTATTCCTATTGCTATTATCGTAATAACTCTTATTTTTGTCCTTATTCCTATTTTATCATCATATTAACTCTTACTTCTATCCTTATTACTATTATTATTATCGTAATAACTCTTATTTTTATCATTATTTCTATTATTATTATCGTAATAACTCTTATTTTTATCCTTATTACTATTATTATTATCGTAATAACTCTTATTTTTATCCTTATTACTATTATTATTATCGTACTAACTCTTATTTTTATCCTTATTCCTATTTTATCATCATTTTAACTCTTACTTTTATCCTTATTACTATTATTATTATCGTCATAACTCTTATTTTTATCCTTATTTCTATTATTATTATCGTAATAACTCTTATTTCTATCCTTATAACTATGATTATTATCGTAATAACTCTTATTTTTGTCCTTATTCCTATTTTATCATCATATTAACACTTACTTTTATCCTTATTACTATTATTATTATCGTAATAACTCTTATTTTTGTCCTTATTCCTTTTTATCATCGTATTCACTCTTACTTTTATCCTTATTACTATTATTATTATCGTAATAACTCTTATTTTTGTCCTTATTCCTATTTTATCATCATATTAACTTTTACTTTTATCCTTATCACTATTATTATTATCGTAACAACTCTTATTTTTGTCCTTATTCCTATTTTATCATCATATTAACTCTTACTTTTATCCTTATTACTATTATTATTATCGTAATAACTCTTATTTTTATCCTTATAACTATGATTATTATAGTAATAACTCTTATTTTTATCCTTATTACTATTATTATTATCGTAATAACTATTATTTTCAGCCTTATTCCTATTTTTATTGTGTAATAACTCTTATTTTTATCCTTATTACTATTATTATTATCGTAATAACTATTTTTTGAGCCTTATCACTAATATTATTATATATATAACTCTTATTTTTATCCTTATTCCTATTGCTATTATCGTAATAACTCTTATTTTTATCCTTACTACTATTATTATTATCGTAATAACTCTTATTTTTATCCTTATTCCTATTTTATCATCATTTTAACTCTTACTTTTATCCTTATTACTATTATTATTATCGTCATAACTCTTATTTTTATCCTTATTTCTATTATTATTATCGTAATAACTCTTATTTTTATCCTTATAACTATTATTATTATCGTAATAACTCTTATTTTTGTCCTTATTCCTATTTTATCATCATATTAACTCTTACTTTTATCCTTATTACTATTATTATTATCGTAACAACTCTTATTGTAATCCTTATTTCTATTATTATTATCGTAATACCTCTTATTTTTATTCTTATAACTATTATTATTATCGTAATAACACTTATTTTTATCCTTATAACTATTATTATTATCGTAATAACTCTTATTTTTGTCCTTATTCCTTTTTATCATCGTATTAACTCTTACTTTTATCCTTATTACTATTATTATTATCGTAATAACTCTTATTTTTGTCCTTATTCCTATTTTATCATCATATTAACTTTTACTTTTATCCTTATCACTATTATTATTATCGTAATAACTCTTATTTTTGTCCTTATTCCTATTTTATCATCATATTAACTCTTACTTTTATCCTTATTACTATTATTATTATCGTAATAACTCTTATTTTGATCCTTATTTCTATTATTATTATCGTAATAACACTTATCTTTATCCCTATTTCTATTATTATTATCATTATAACTATTACTTTCAGCCGTATTCCTATTTTTATTATGTAATAACTCTTATTTTTATCCTGACATCTATTGTTATTATCGTAACAACTCTTATTGTTATCCTTATAACTATTATTATTATCGTAATAACTCTTATCTTTGTCCTTATTCCTATTTTATCATCATATTAACTCTTACTTTTATCCTTATTGCTATTATTATTATCGTAATAACTCTTATTTTGATCCTTATTTCTATTATTATTATCGTAATAACTCTTATTTTTATCCTTATAACTATTATTATTATCGTAATAACTCTTATTTTTGTCCTTATTCCTATTTTATGATCGTATTAACTCTTACTTCTATCCTTATTACTATTATTATTATCGTAATAACTCTTATTTTTATCCTTATTTCTATTATTATTATCGTAATAACTCTTATTTTTATCCTTATAACTATTATTATTATCGTAATAACTCTTATTTTTGTCCTTATTCCTATTTTATGATCGTATTAACTCTTACTTCTATCCTTATTACTATTATTATTATCGTAATAAATCTTGTTTTTATCCTTATAACTATGATTATTATCGTAATAACTCTTATTTTTGTCCTTATTCCTTTTTATCATCGTATTCACTCTTACTTTTATCCTTATTACTATTATTATTATCGTAATAACTCTTATTTTTGTCCTTATTCCTATTTTATCATCATATTAACTTTTACTTTTATCCTTATCACTATTATTATTATCGTAATAACTCTTATTTTTGTCCTTATTCCTATTTTATCATCATACTAACTCTTACTTTTATCCTTATTACTATTATTATTATCGTAATAACTCTTATTTTTATCCTTATAACTATGATTATTATAGTAATAACTCTTATTTTTATCCTTATTACTATTATTATTATCGTAATAACTATTATTTTCAGCCTTATTCCTATTTTTATTGTGTAATAACTCTTATTTTTATCCTTATTACTATTATTATTATCGTAATAACTATTTTTTGAGCCTTATCACTAATATTATTATATATATAACTCTTATTTTTATCCTTATTCCTATTGCTATTATCGTAATAACTCTTATTTTTATCCTTATTACTATTATTATTATCGTAATAACTCTTATTTTTATCCTTATTCCTATTTTATCATCATTTTAACTCTTACTTTTATCCTTATTACTATTATTATTATCGTCATAACTCTTATTTTTATCCTTATTTCTATTATTATTATCGTAATAACTCTTACTTTTATCCTTATTACTATTATTATTATCGTAATAACTCTTATTTTTGTCCTTATTCCTTTTTATCATCGTATTCACTCTTACTTTTATCCTTATTACTATTATTATTATCGTAATAACTCTTATTTTTGTCCTTATTCCTATTTTATCATCATATTAACTCTTATTTTTATCCTTATTACTATTATTATTATCATTATAACTATTATTTTCAGCCTTATTCCTATTTTTATTATGTAAGAACACTTATTTTTATCCTTATTACTATTATTATTATCGTAATAACTATTATTTTCAGCCTGATCACTATTATTATTATATAAATAACTCTTATTTTTATCCTTATTGCTATTATTATTATCGTAATAACTCTTCTTTTTATCCTTATAACTATTATTATTATCGTAATAACTCTTATTTTTATCCTTATAACTATTATTATTATCGTAATAACTCTTATTTTTGTCCTTATTCCTATTTTATGATCGTATTAACTCTTACTTCTATCCTTATTACTATTATTATTATCGTAATAACTCTTATTTTTATCCTTATTTCTATTATTATTATCGTAATAACTCTTATTTTTATCCTTATAACTATTATTATTATCGTAATAACTCTTATTTTTGTCCTTATTCCTATTTTATGATCGTATTAACTCTTACTTCTATCCTTATTACTATTATTATTATCGTAATAAATCTTATTTTTATCCTTATAACTATGATTATTATAGTAATAACTCTTATTTTTATCCTTATTACTATTATTATTATCGTAATAACTATTATTTTCAGCCTTATTCCTATTTTTATTGTGTAATAACTCTTATTTTTATCCTTATTACTATTATTATTATCGTAATAACTATTTTTTGAGCCTTATCACTAATATTATTATATATATAACTCTTATTTTTATCCTTATTCCTATTGCTATTATCGTAATAACTATATTTTGAGCCTTATCACTAATATTATTATATATATAACTCTTATTTTTATCCTTATTCCTATTGCTATTATCGTAATAACTCTTATTTTTATCCTTATTACTATTATTATTATCGTAATAACTCTTATTTTTATCCTTATTCCTATTTTATCATCATTTTAACTCTTACTTTTATCCTTATTACTATTATTATTATCGTCATAACTCTTATTTTTATCCTTATTTCTATTATTATTATCGTAATAACTCTTATTTTTATCCTTATAACTATTATTATTATCGTAATAACTCTTATTTTTGTCCTTATTCCTATTTTATCATCATATTAACTCTTACTTTTATCCTTATTACTATGATTATTATCGTAATAACTCTTATTTTTGTCCTTATTCCTATTCTATCATCATATTAACACTAACTTTTATCCTTATTACTATTATTATTATCGTCATAACTCTTATTTTTATCCTTATTTCTATTATTATTATGGTAGTAACTCTTATTTTTATCCTTATTCCTATTTTATCATCATATTGACTCTTACTTCTATCCTTATTACTATTATTATTATCGTAATAACTCTTATTTTTATCATTATTTCTATTATTATTATCGTAATAACTCTTATTTTTATCCTTATTACTATTATTATTATCGTAATAACTCTTATTTTTATCCTTATTCCTATTTTATCATCATTTTAACTCTTACTTTTATCCTTATTACTATTATTATTATCGTCATAACTCTTATTTTTATCCTTATTTCTATTATTATTATCGTAATAACTCTTATTTTTATCCTTATAACTATGATTATTATCGTAATAACTCTTATTTTTGTCCTTATTCCTATTTTATCATCATATTAACACTTAGTTTTATCCTTATTACTATTATTATTATCGTAATAACTCTTATTTTTGTCCTTATTCCTATTTTATCATCATATTAACTCTTACTTTGATCCTTATTTCTATTATTATTATCGTCATAACTCTTATTTTTATCCTTATTTCTATTATTATTATCATTATAACTATTACTTTCAGCCGTATTCCTATTTTTATTATGTAATAACTCTTATTTTTATCCTTATTTCTATCATTATTATCATTATAACTATTACTTTCAGCCGTATTCCTATTTTTATTATGTAATAACTCTTATTTTTATCCTGATTTCTATTATTATTATCGTAACAACTCTTATTGTTATCCTTATAACTATTATTATTATCGTAATAACTCTTATCTTTGTCCTTATTCCTATTTCATCATCATATTAACTCTTACTTTTATCCTTATTACTATTATTATTATCGTAACAACTCTTATTGTAATCCTTATTTCTATTATTATTATCGTAATACCTCTTATTTTTATCCTTATAACTATTATTATTATCGTAATAACACTTATTTTTATCCTTATAACTATTATTATTATCGTAATAACTCTTATTTTTGTCCTTATTCCTTTTTATCATCGTATTAACTCTTACTTTTATCCTTATTACTATTATTATTATCGTAATAACTCTTATTTTTGTCCTTATTCCTATTTTATCATCATATTAACTTTTACTTTTATCCCTATCACTATTATTATTATCGTAATAACTCTTATTTTTGTCCTTATTCCTATTTTATCATCATATTAACTCTTACTTTTATCCTTATTACTATTATTATTATCGTAATAACTCTTATTTTGATGCTTATTTCTATTATTATTATCGTAATAACTCTTATCTTTATCCTTATTTCTATTATTATTATCATTATAACTATTACTTTCAGCCGTATTCCTATTTTTATTATGTAATAACTCTTATTTTTATCCTGACTTCTATTGTTATTATCGTAACAACTCTTATTGTTATCCTTATAACTATTATTATTATCGTAATAACTCTTATCTTTGTCCTTATTCCTATTTTATCATCATATTAACTCTTACTTTTATCCTTATTACTATTATTATTATCGTAATAACTCTTATTTTGATCCTTATTTCTATTATTATTATCGTAATAACTCTTATTTTTATCCTTATAACTATTATTATTATCGTAATAACTCTTATTTTTGTCCTTATTCCTATTTTATGATCGTATTAACTCTTACTTCTATCCTTATTACTATTATTATTATCGTAATAACTCTTATTTTTATCCTTATTTCTATTATTATTATCGTAATAACTCTTATTTTTATCCTTATAACTATTATTATTATCGTAATAACTCTTATTTTTGTCCTTATTCCTATTTTATGATCGTATTAACTCTTACTTCTATCCTTATTACTATTATTATTATCGTAATAAATCTTATTTTTATCCTTATAACTATGATTATTATAGTAATAACTCTTATTTTTATCCTTATTACTATTATTATTATCGTAATAACTATTTTTTGAGCCTTATCACTAATATTATTATATATATAACTCTTATTTTTATCCTTATTCCTATTGCTATTATCGTAATAACTCTTATTTTTATCCTTATTACTATTATTATTATCGTAATAACTCTTATTTTTATCCTTATAACTATTATTATTATCGTAATAACTCTTATTTTTGTCCTTATTCCTATTTTATCATCATATTAACTCTTACTTTTATCCTTATTACTATTATTATTATCGTAATAACTCTTATTTTTGTCCTTATTCCTATTTTATCATCATATTAATTCTTACTTCTATCCTTATTACTATTATTATTATCGTAATAACTCTTATTTTTATCATTATTTCTATTATTATTATCGTAATAACTCTTATTTTTATCTTTATTACTATTATTATTATCGTCATAACTCTTATTTTTATCCTTATTTCTATTATTATTATCGTAATAACTCTTATTTTTATCCTTATAACTATGATTATTATCGTAATAACTCTTATTTTTGTCCTTATTCCTATTTTATCATCATATTAACACTTACTTTTATCCTTATTACTATTATTATTATCGTCATAACTCTTATTTTTGTCCTTATTCCTATTTTATCATCATATTAACACTTACTTTTATCCTTATTACTATTATTATTATCGTCATAACTCTGATTTTTATCCTTATTTCTATTATTATTATCGTAGTAACTCTTATTTTTATCCTTATTCCTATTTTATCATCATATTGACTCTTACTTCTATCCTTATTACTATTATTATTATCGTAATAACTCTTATTTTTATCCTTATTTCTATTATTATTATCGTAATAACTCTTATTTTTATCCTTATAACTATTATTATTATCGTCATAACTCTTATTTTTATCCTTATTTCTATTATTATTATCGTAGTAACTCTTATTTTTATCCTTATTCCTATTTTATCATCATATTGACTCTTACTTCTATCCTTATTACTATTATTATTATCGTAATAACTCTTATTTTTATCATTATTTCTATTATTATTATCGTAATAACTCTTATTTTTATCCTTATTACTATTATTATTATCGTAATAACTCTTATTTTTATCCTTATTCCTATTTTATCATCATTTTAACTCTTACTTTTATCCTTATTACTATTATTATTATCGTCATAACTCTTATTTTTATCCTTATTTCTATTATTATTATCGTAATAACTCTTATTTTTATCCTTATAACTATGATTATTATCGTAATAACTCTTATTTTTGTCCTTATTCCCATTTTATCATCATATTAACACTTACTTTTATCCTTATTACTATTATTATTATCGTAATAACTCTTATTTTTATCCTGATTTCTATTGTTATTATCGTAACAACTCTTATTGTTATCCTTATAACTATTATTATTATCGTAATAACTCTTATCTTTGTCCTTATTCCTATTTTATCATCATATTAACTCTTACTTTTATCCTTATTACTATTATTATTATCGTAATAACTCTTATTTTTATCCTTATTTCTATTATTATTATCGTAATAACTCTTATTTTCAGCCTTATTCCTATTTTTATTGTGTAATAACTCTTATTTTTATCCTTATTACTATTATTATTATCTGAATAACTATTTTTTGAGCCTTATCACTAATATTATTATATATATAACTCTTATTTTTATCCTTATTCCTATTGCTATTATCGTAATAACTCTTATTTTTGTCCTTATTCCTATTTTATCATCATATTAACTCTTACTTCTATCCTTATTACTATTATTATTATCGTAATAACTCTTATTTTTATCATTATTTCTATTATTATTATCGTAATAACTCTTATTTTTATCCTTATTACTATTATTATTATCGTAATAACTCTTATTTTTATCCTTATTACTATTATTATTATCGTACTAACTCTTATTTTTATCCTTATTCCTATTTTATCATCATTTTAACTCTTACTTTTATCCTTATTACTATTATTATTATCGTCATAACTCTTATTTTTATCCTTATTTCTATTATTATTATCGTAATAACTCTTATTTTTATCCTTATTCCTATTTTATCATCATATTGACTCTTACTTCTATCCTTATTACTATTATTATTATCGTAATAACTCTTATTTTTATCAATATTTCTATTATTATTATCGTAATAACTCTTATTTTTATCCTTATTACTATTATTATTATCGTAATAACTATTATTTTCAGCCTTATTCCTATTTTTATTGTGTAATAACTCTTATTTTTATCCTTATTACTATTATTATTATCGTAATAACTATTTTTTGAGCCTTATCACTAATATTATTATATATATAACTCTTATTTTTATCCTTATTCCTATTGCTATTACCGTAATAACTCTTATTTTTGTCCTGAATCCTATTTTATCATCATATTAACTCTTACTTCTATCCTTATTACTATTATTATTATCGTAATAACTCGTATTTTTATCATTATTTCTATTATTATTATCGTAATAACTCCTATTTTTATCCTTATTACTATTATTATTATCGTAATAACTCTTATTTTTATCCTTATTACTATTATTATTATCGTAATAACTCTTATTTTTATCCTTATTCCTATTTTATCATCATTTTAACTCTTACTTTTATCCTTATTACTATTATTATTATCGTCATAACTCTTATTTTTATCCTTATTTCTATTATTATTATCGTAATAACTCTTATTTTTATCCTTATTCCTATTTTATCATCATATTGACTCTTACTTCTATCCTTATTACTATTATTATTATCGTAATAACTCTTATTTTTATCATTATTTCTATTATTATTATCGTAATAACTCTTATTTTTATCCTTATTACTATTATTATTATCGTAATAACTCTTATTTTTATCCTTATTACTATTATTATTATCGTAATAACTCTTATTTTTATCCTTATTACTATTATTATTATCGTAATAACTCTTATTTTTATCCTTATAACTATTATTATTATCGTAATAACTCTTATTTTTCTCCTTATTCCTATTTTATGATCATATTAACTCTTACTTCTATCCTTATTACTATTATTATTATCGTAATAAATCTTATTTTTATCCTTATAACTATTATTATTATAGTAATAACTCTTATTTTTATCCTTATTACTATTATTATTATCGTCATAACTCTTATTTTTATCCTTATTTCTATTATTATTATCGTAATAACTCTTATTTTTATCCTTATTCCTATTTTATCATCATGTTCACTCTTACTTCTATCCTTATTACTATTATTATTATCGTAATAACTCTTATTTTTGTCCTTATTCCTATTTTATCATCATATTAACTCTTACTTCTATCCTTATTACTATTATTATTATCGTAATAACTCTTATTTTTATCATTATTTCTATTATTATTATCGTAATAACTCTTATTTTTATCCTTATTACTATTATTATTATCGTAATAACTCTTATTTTTATCATTATTTCTATTATTATTATCGTAATAACTCTTATTTTTATCCTTATTCCTATTTTATCATCATATTGACTCTTACTTCTATCCTTATTACTATTATTATTATCGTAATAACTCTTATTTTTATCATTATTTCTATTATTATTATCGTAATAACTCTTATTTTTATCCTTATTACTATTATTATTATCGTAATAACTATTATTTTCAGCCTTATTCCTATTTTTATTGTGTAATAACTCTTATTTTTATCCTTATTACTATTATTATTATCGTAATAACTATTTTTTGAGCCTTATCACTAATATTATTATATATATAACTCTTATTTTTATCCTTATTCCTATCGCTATTATCGTAATAACTCTTATTTTTGTCCTTATTCCTATTTTATCATCATATTAACTCTTACTTCTATCCTTATTACTATTATTATTATCGTAATAACTCTTATTTTTATCATTATTTCTATTATTATTATCGTAATAACTCTTATTTTTATCCTTATTACTATTATTATTATCGTAATAACTCTTATTTTTATCATTATTTCTATTATTATTATCGTAATAACTCTTATTTTTATCCTTATTCCTATTTTATCATCATATTAACTCTTACTTCTATCCTTATTACTATTATTATTATCGTAATAACTCTTATTTTTATCATTATTTCTATTATTATTATCGTAATAACTCTTATTTTTATCCTTATTACTATTATTATTATCGTAATAACTATTATTTTCAGCCTTATTCCTATTTTTATTGTGTAATAACTCTTATTTTTATCCTTATTACTATTATTATTATCGTAATAACTATTTTTTGAGCCTTATCACTAATATTATTATATATATAACTCTTATTTCTATCCTTATTCCTATCGCTATTATCGTAATAACTCTTATTTTTGTCCTTATTCCTATTTTATCATCATATTAGCTCTTACTTCTATCCTTATTACTATTATTATTATCGTAATAACTCTTATTTTTATCGTTATTTCTATTATTATTATCGTAATAACTCTTATTTTTATCCTTATTACTATTATTATTATCGTAATAACTCTTATTTTTATCCTTATTACTATTATTATTATCGTACTAACTCTTATTTTTTCCTTATTCCTATTTTATCATCATTTTAACTCTTACTTTTATCCTTATTACTATTATTATTATCGTCATAACTCTTATTTTTATCCTTATTTCTATTATTATTATCGTAATAACTCTTATTTTTATCCTTATTCCTATTTTATCATCATATTGACTCTTACTTCTATCCTTATTACTATTATTATTATCGTAATAACTCTTATTTTTATCATTATTTCTATTATTATTATCGTAATAACTCTTATTTTTATCCTTATTAGTATTATTATTATCGTAATAACTCTTATTTTTATCCTTTTTACTATTATTATTATCGGAATAACTATTTTTTGAGCCTTATCACTAATATTATTATATATATAACTCTTATTTTTATCCTTATTCCTATTGCTATTATCGTAATAACTCTTATTTTTGTCCTTATTCCTATTTTATCATCATATTAACTCTTACTTCTATCCTTATTACTATTATTATTATCGTAATAACTCTTATTTTTATCCTTATTACTATGATTATTATCATTATAGCTATTATTTTTCAGCCATATTGCTATTTTTATTATGTAATAACTCTTATTTTTATCCTAATTTCTATTATTATTATCGTAATAACTCTTATTTTTATCCTTATAACTATTATTATTATCGTAATAACTCTTATTTTTGTCCTTATTCCTATTTTATCATCATATTAACTCTTATTTTTATCCTTAACTATTATTATTATCGTAATAACTCTTATTTTTATCCTTATTTCTATTATTATTATCGTAATAACTATTATTTTTACCCTTATAACTATTATTATTATCGTAATAACTCTTACTTTTATCCTTATTTCTATTATTATTATCGCAATAACTCTTATTTTTATCCTTATTTCTATTATTATTATCATTATAACTATTACTTTCAGCCATATTCCTATTTTTATTATGTAATAACTCTTATTTTTATCCTGATTTCTATTATTATTATCGTAATAACTCTTATTTTTATCCCTATTTCTATTATTATTATCGTAATAACTCTTATATTTATACTTATAACTATTATTATTATCGTAATAACTCTTATTTTTATCCTTATTACTATTATTATTATCGTAATAACTCTTATTTTTATCCTTATTTCTATTATTATTATCGTAATAACTCTTATTTTTATCCTTATTTCTATTATTATTATCGTAATAACTATTATTTTTACCCTTATAACTATTATTATTATCGTAATAACTCTTACTTTTATCCTTACTACTATTATTATTATATAAATAACTCTTATTTTTATCCTTATTACTATTATTATTATCGTAATAACTCTTATTTTTATCCTTATTTCTATTATTATTATCGTAATAACTCTTATTTTTATCCTTATAACTATTATTATTATAGTAATAACTCTTATTTTTATCCTAATTTCTATTATTACTATCGTAATAACTATTATTTTTATCCTGATAACTATTATTATTATCGTAATAACTCTTATTTTTGTCCTTATTCCTGTTTTATCATCATATTAACTCTTACTTTTATCCTTATTACTATTATTATTATATAAATAACTCTTATTTTTATCCTTATTACTATTATTATTATCGTAATAACTCTTAATTTTATCCTTATTTCTATTATTATTATCATTATAACTATTACTTTCAGCCATATTGCTATTTTTATTATGTAATAACTCTTATTTTTATCCTTATAACTATTATTATTATCGGAATAACTCTTATTTTTGTCCTTATTCCTATTTTATCATCATATTAACTCTTACTTTTATCCTTATTACTATTATTATTATCGCAATAACTCTCATTTTTATCCTTATTTCTATTATTATTATCATTATAACTATTATTTTCAGCCTTATTCCTATTTTTATCATGTAATAACTCTTTTTTTTATCCTTATTACTAGTATTATTATCGTAATAACTATTATTTTCAGCCTTATTACTATTATTATTATATAAATAACTCTTATTTTTATCCTTATTAGTATTATTATTATCGTAATAACTATTATTTTCAGCCTTATCACTATTATTATTATCGTAATAACTCTTATTTTTATCCTTATTACTATTATTATTATCGTAATAACTCTTATTTTTATCCTTATATCTATTATTATTATCATTATAACTATTACTTTCAGCCATATTCCTATTTTTATTATGTAATAACTCTTCTTTTTATCCTAATTTCTATTATTATTATCGTAATAACTATTATTTTTATCCTTATAGCTATTATTATTATCGTAATAACTCTTATTTTTATCCTTATTACTATTATTATTATCGTAATAACTATTATTTTCAGCCATATCACTATTATTATTATATAAATAACTCTTATTTTTATCCTTATTCCTATTTTTATTATCGTACTAACTCTTATTTTTGTCCTTATTCCTATTTTATCATCATATTAACTCTTACTTTTATCGTTATTACTATTATTATTATCGTAATAACTCTTATTTTTATCCCTATTTCTATTATTATTATCGTAATAACTCTTATTTTTATACTTATAACTATTATTATTATCGTAATAACTCTTATTTTTATCCTTATTACTATTATTATTATCGTAATAACTCTTATTTTTATCCTTATTACTATGATTATTATCATTATAACTATTATTTTCAGCCATATTGCTATTTTTATTATGTAATAACTCTTATTTTTATCCTAATTTCTATTATTATTATCGTAATAACTCTTATTTTTAGCCTTATAACTATTGTTATTATCGTGATAACTCTTATTTTTGTCCTTATTCCTATTTTATCATAGTATTAACTCTTACTTTTATCCTTATTACTATTATTATTATCGTAATGACTCTTATTTTTATCCTTATTACTATTATTATTATCATTATAACTATTATTTTCAGCCTTATTCCTATTTTTATTATGTACGAACTCTTATTTGATCCTAATTTCTATTATTATTATCGTAATAACTCTTATTTTTATCCTCATAACTATTATTATTATCGTAATAACTCTTATTTTTGTCCTTATTCCTATTTTATCATCATATTAACTCTTACTTTTATCCTTACTACTATTATTATTATATAAATAACTCTTATTTTTATCCTTATTACTATTATTATTATCGTAATAACTCTTACTTTTATCCTTATTTCTATTATTATTATCATTATAACTATTACTTTCAGCCATATTGCTATTTTTATTATGTAATAACTCTTATTTTTATCCTTATAACTATTATTATTATCGGAATAACTCTTATTTTTGTCCTTATTCCTATTTTATCATCATATTAACTCTTACTTTTATCCTTATTACTATTATTATTATCGTAATAACTCTCATTTTTATCCTTATTTCTATTATTATTATCATTATAACTATTATTTTCAGCCTTATTCCTATTTTTATCATGTAATAACTCTTTTTTTTATCCTTATTACTAGTATTATTATCGTAATAACTATTATTTTCAGCCTTATTACTATTATTATTATATAAATAACTCTTATTTTTATCCTTATTAGTATTATTATTATCGTAATAACTATTATTTTCAGCCTTATCACTATTATTATTATCGTAATAACTCTTATTTTTATCCTTATTACTATTATTATTATCGTAATAACTCTTATTTTTATCCTTATATCTATTATTATTATCATTATAACTATTACTTTCAGCCATATTCCTATTTTTATTATGTAATAACTCTTCTTTTTATCCTAATTTCTATTATTATTATCGTAATAACTATTATTTTTATCCTTATAGCTATTATTATTATCGTAATAACTCTTATTTTTATCCTTATTACTATTATTATTATCGTAATAACTATTATTTTCAGCCTTATCACTATTATTATTATATAAATAACTCTTATTTTTATCCTTATTCCTATTTTTATTATCGTAATAACTCTTATTTTTGTCCTTATTCCTATTTTATCATCATATTAACTCTTACTTTTATCGTTATTACTATTATTATTATCGTAATAACTCTTATTTTTATCCCTATTTCTATTATTATTATCGTAATAACTCTTATTTTTATACTTATAACTATTATTATTATCGTAATAACTCTTATTTTTATCCTTATTACTATTATTATTATCGTAATAACTCTTATTTTTATCCTTATTACTATGATTATTATCATTATAACTATTATTTTCAGCCATATTGCTATTTTTATTATGTAATAACTCTTATTTTTATCCTAATTTCTATTATTATTATCGTAATAACTCTTATTTTTATCCTTATAACTATTGTTATTATCGTGATAACTCTTATTTTTGTCCTTATTCCTATTTTATCATAGTATTAACTCTTACTTTTATCCTTATTACTATTATTATTATCGTAATGACTCTTATTTTTATCCTTATTACTATTATTATTATCATTATAACTATTATTTTCAGCCTTATTCCTATTTTTATTATGTACGAACTCTTATTTGATCCTAATTTCTATTATTATTATCGTAATAACTCTTATTTTTATCCTCATAACTATTATTATTATCGTAATAACTCTTATTTTTGTCCTTATTCCTATTTTATCATCATATTAACTCTTACTTTTATCCTTACTACTATTATTATTATATAAATAACTCTTATTTTTATCCTTATTACTATTATTATTATCGTAATAACTCTTACTTTTATCCTTATTTCTATTATTATTATCATTATAACTATTACTTTCAGCCATATTGCTATTTTTATTATGTAATAACTCTTATTTTTATCCTTATAACTATTATTATTATCGGAATAACTCTTATTTTTGTCCTTATTCCTATTTTATCATCATATTAACTCTTACTTTTATCCTTATTACTATTATTATTATCGTAATAACTCTCATTTTTATCCTTATTTCTATTATTATTATCATTATAACTATTATTTTCAGCCTTATTCCTATTTTCATCATGTAATAACTCTTTTTTTTATCCTTATTACTAGTATTAATATCGTAATAACTATTATTTTCAGCCTTATTACTATTATTATTATATAAATAACTCTTATTTTTATCCTTATTAGTATTATTATTATCGTAATAACTATTATTTTCAGCCTTATCACTATTATTATTATCGTAATAACTCTTATTTTTATCCTTATTACTATTATTATTATCGGAATAACTCTTATTTTTGTCCTTATTCCTATTTTATCATCATATTAACTCTTACTTTTATCCTTATGACTATTATTATTATCGTAATAACTCTTATTTTTATCCTTATTTCTATTATTATTATCGTAATAACTCTTATTTTTATCCTTATAACTATTATTATTATCGTAATAACTCTTATTTTTATCCTTATTACTATTATTATTATCGTAATAACTCTTCTTTTTATCCTTGATGCTATTATTATTATCGTAATAACTCTCATTTTTATCCTTATTTCTATTATTATTATCATTATAACCATTATTTTCAGCCTTATTCCTATTTTTATCATGTAATAACTCTTTTTTTTATCCTTATTACTAGTATTATTATCGTAATAAGTATTATTTTCAGCCTTATTACTATTATTATTATATAAATAGCTCTTATTTTTATCCTTATTCCTATTTCTATTATCGTAATAACTCTTATTTCTATCCTTATTACTATTATTATTATCGTAATAACTCTTATTTTTGTCCTGATTCCTATTTTATCATCATATTAACTCTTACTTTTATCCTTATTACTATTATTATTATCGTAATAACTCTTATTTTTATCCTTATTTCTATTATTATTATCGTAATAACTCTTATTTTTATCCTTATAACTATTATTATTATCGGAATAACTCTTATTTTTGTCCTTATTCCTATTTTATCATCATATTAACTCTTACTTTTATCCTTATGACTATTATTATTATCGTAATAACTCTTATTTTTATCCTTATTTCTATTATTATTATCGTAATAACTCTTATTTTTATCCTTATAACTATTATTATTATCGTAATAACTCTTATTTTTATCCTTATTACTATTATTATTATCGTAATAACTCTTCTTTTTATCCTTGATGCTATTATTATTATCGTAATAACTCTCATTTTTATCCTTATTTCTATTATTATTATCATTATAACCATTATTTTCAGCCTTATTCCTATTTTTATCATGTAATAACTCTTTTTTTTATCCTTATTACTAGTATTATTATCGTAATAACTATTATTTTCAGCCTTATTACTATTATTATTATATAAATAGCTCTTATTTTTATCCTTATTCCTATTTCTATTATCGTAATAACTCTTATTTCTATCCTTATTACTATTATTATTATCGTAATAACTCTTATTTTTGTCCTGATTCCTATTTTATCATCATATTAACTCTTACTTTTATCCTTATTACTATTATTATTATCGTAATAACTCTTATTTTTATCCTTATTTCTATTATTATTATCGTAATAACTTTTATTTTCATCCTTATTTCTATTATTATTATCATTATAACTATTACTTTCAGCCATATTCCTACTTTTATTATTTAATAACTCTTATTTTTATCCTAATTTCTATTATTATCGTAATAACTCTTATTTTTGTCCTTCTTCCTATTTTATCATCGTATTAACTCTTACTTCTATCCTTATTACTATTATTATTATCGTAATAACTCTTATTTTTATCCTTACAACTATTATTATTATATGAATAACTCTTATTTTTATCCTTATTACTATTATTATTGTCGTAATAACTCTTATTTTTATCCTTATTACTATTATTATTATCGTAATAACTCGTATTTTTATCCTTATTTCTATTAATATTATCGTAATAACTCTTATTTTTATCCTTATTACTATTATTATTGTGGTAATAACTCTAATTTTTATCCTTATTACTATTATTATTATCGTAATAACTCTTATTTTTATCCTTATTACTATTATTATTATCGTAATAACTCTTATTTTTATCCTTATAGCTATTATTATTATCGTAATAACTCTTATTTTTATCCTTATAGCTATTATTATCATCGTATTAACTCTTACCTTTATCCTTATTACTATTATTATTATCGTAATGACTCTTATTTTTATCCTTATTACTATTATTATTATCATTATAACTATTATTTTCAGCCTTATTCCTATTTTTATTATGTAAGAACTCTTATTTTTATCCTCATTACTATTATTATTATCGTAATAACTGTTATTTTTATCCTTATGCCTATTTCTATTATCGTTATAACTCTTATTTTTAACCTTATTACTATTATTATTATCGTAATAACACCTATTTTTATCCTTATTACTATTATTATTATCGTAATAACTCTTACTTTTATCCTTATTACTATAATTATTATCCTAATTACTCTTATTTTTATCCTTATTACTATTATTATTATCATTATAACTATTATTTTCAGCCTTATTCCTATTTTAATTATGTAAGAACTCTTATTTTTATCCTTATTACTATTCTTATTGTCGTAATAACTATTATTTTCAGCCTTATCACTATTATTATTATATAAATAACTCTTATTTTTATCCTTATTTCTATTATTATTATCGTAATAACTCTTATTTTTATCCTTATTACTATTATTATTATCGTAATAACTTTTATTTTCATCCTTATTTCTATTATTATTATCATTATAACTATTACTTTCAGCCATATTCCTACTTTTATTATTTAATAACTCTTATTTTTATCCTAATTTCTATTATTATCGTAATAACTCTTATTTTTGTCCTTCTTCCTATTTTATCATCGTATTAACTCTTACTTCTATCCTTATTACTATTATTATTATCGTAATAACTCTTATTTTTATCCTTACAACTATTATTATTATATGAATAACTCTTATTTTTATCCTTATTACTATTATTATTGTCGTAATAACTCTTATTTTTATCCTTATTACTATTATTATTATCGTAATAACTCGTATTTTTATCCTTATTTCTATTATTATTATCGTAATAACTCTTATTTTTATCCTTATTACTATTATTATTGTGGTAATAACTCTAATTTTTATCCTTATTACTATTATTATTATCGTAATAACTCTTATTTTTATCCTTATTACTATTATTATTATCGTAATAACTCTTATTTTTATCCTTATAGCTATTATTATTATCGTAATAACTCTTATTTTTATCCTTATAGCTATTATTATCATCGTATTAACTCTTACCTTTATCCTTATTACTATTATTATTATCGTAATGACTCTTATTTTTATCCTTATTACTATTATTATTATCATTATAACTATTATTTTCAGCCTTATTCCTATTTTTATTATGTAAGAACTCTTATTTTTATCCTCATTACTATTATTATTATCGTAATAACTGTTATTTTTATCCTTATGCCTATTTCTATTATCGTTATAACTCTTATTTTTAACCTTATTACTATTATTATTATCGTAATAACACCTATTTTTATCCTTATTACTATTATTATTATCGTAATAACTCTTACTTTTATCCTTATTACTATAATTATTATCCTAATTACTCTTATTTTTATCCTTATTACTATTATTATTATCATTATAACTAATATTTTCAGCCTTATTCCTATTTTAATTATGTAAGAACTCTTATTTTTATCCTTATTACTATTCTTATTGTCGTAATAACTATTATTTTCAGCCTTATCACTATTATTATTATATAAAT
>CAMAOD020000022.1:0-24316 GCA_945859595.2 Megachile willughbiella | reverse complement strand
ATAGAAATAAGGATAAAAATAAGAGTTATTACATAATAGTAATAGTAATAAGGATAAAAATAAGAGTTATTACGATAATGATAATAGTAATAAGGATAAAAGTAAGAGTTAATACGATGATAAAATAGGAATAAGGACAAAAATAAGAGTTAATACGATAATAATGATAGTTATAAGGGTAAAGATAAGAGTTATTACGATAATAATAATAGTAATAAGGATAAAATAAGAGTTATTACATAATAAAAATAGGAATATGCCTGAAAGTAATAGTTATAGTGATAATAATAACAGAAATAAGGATAAAAATCAGAGTTATTACGATAACAATAATAGTAATAAGGTTAAAAGTAGGAGTTATTACGATAATAATAATAGTTTTAAGGATAAAAATAGGAGTTATTACATAATAAAAATAGGAATATGGCTGAAAGTAATAGTTATAATGACAATAATAATAGAAATAAGGATAAAAATAAGAGTTATTACGATAATAATAATAGTAATACGGATAAAAATAAGAGTTATTACATAATAAAAATAGGAATATGCCTGAAAGTAATAGTTATAGTGATAATAATAACAGAAATAAGGATAAAAATCAGAGTTATTACGATAATAATAATAGTAATAAGGTTAAAAGTAGGAGTTATTACGATAATAATAATAGTTATAAGGATAAAAATAAAAGTTATTACGATAACAATAATAGAAATAAGGATGAAAATAAAAGTTATTACCTAATAAAAATAGGAATATGCCTGAAAGCAATAGTTATAATGACAATAATAATAGAAATAAGGATAAAAATAAGAGTTATTACGATAATAATAATAGTAATAAGCATAAAAGTAAGAGTTATTACGATAATAAAATAGGAATAAGGACAAAAGTAAGAGTTATTACGATAATAATAATAGTGATAAGTATAAAAAATAGGAGTTATTACGATAATAATAATAGTAATAAGGATAAAAATAAGAGTTATTACATAATAAAAATAGGAATATGCCTGAAAGTAATGGTTATAATGATAATAATAACAGAAATAAGGACAAAAATTAGAGTTATTACGATAACAATAATAGTAATAAGGATAAAAATAAGAGTTATTACGATAATAATAATAGTAATAAGGATAAAAGTAAGAGTTAATACGATGATAAAATAGGAATAAGGACAAAAATAAGAGTTATTACGGTAATAATAATAGTTATAAGGATAAAAATAAAAGTTATTACGATAATAAGAATGGAAATAAGGATGAAAATAAAAGTTATTACCTAATAAAAATAGGAATATGCCTGAAAGGAATAGTTATAATGACAATAATAATAGAAATAAGGATAAAAATAAGAGTTATTACGATAATAATAATAGTAATAAGCATAAAAGTAAGAGTTATTACGATAATAATAATAGTAATAAGGATAAAAATAAGAGTTATTACATAATAAAAATAGGAATATGCCTGAAGGTAATAGTTATAGTGATAATAATAACAGAAATAAGGATAAAAATCAGAGTTATTACGATAACAATAATAGTAATAAGGTTAAAAGTAGGAGTTATTACGACAATAATAATAGTTTTAAGGATAAAAATAGGAGTTATTACGATAATAATAATAGTAATAGGGACAAAAGTAAGAGTTATTACGATGATAAAATAGGAATAAGGACAAAAATAGAAGTTATTACGATAATAATAATAGTAATAAGTATAAAAATAAGAGTTATTACGATAATAATAATAGTAATAAGGATAAAAGTAAGAGCTAATACGATGATAAAATAGGAATAAGGACAAAAATAAGAGTTAATACGATAATAATAATAGTTATAAGGATAAAAATAAGAGTTATTACGATAACAATAATAGAAATAAGGATAAAAATAAGTTATTACGATAATAATAATAGTAATACGGATAAAATTAGAGTTATTACATAATAAAACTAGGAATATGCCTGAAAGTAATAGTTATAGTGATAATAATAACAGAAATAAGGATAAAAATCAGAGTTATTACGATAACAATAATAGTAATAAGGTTAAAAGTAGGAGTTATTACGATAATAATAATAGTTTTTAAGGATAAAAATAGGAGTTATTACATAATAAAACTAGGAATATGCCTGAAAGTAATAGTTATAGTGATAATAATAACAGAAATAAGGATAAAAATCAGAGTTATTACGATAACAATAATAGTAATAAGGTTAAAAGTAGGAGTTATTACGATAATAATAATAGTTTTAAGGATAAAAATAGGAGTTATTACATAATAAAAATAGGAATATGGCTGAAAGTAATAGTTATAATGACAATAATAATAGAAATAAGGATAAAAATAAGAGTTATTACGATAATAATAATAGTAATACGGATAAAAATAAGAGTTATTACATAATAAAAATAGGAATATGCCTGAAAGTAATAGTTATAGTGATAATAATAACAGAAATAAGGATAAAAATCAGAGTTATTACGATAATAATAATAGTAATAAGGTTAAAAGTAGGAGTTATTACGATAATAATAATAGTTATAAGGATAAAAATAAAAGTTATTACGATAACAATAATAGAAATAAGGATGAAAATAAAAGTTATTACCTAATAAAAATAGGAATATGCCTGAAAGGAATAGTTATAATGACAATAATAATAGAAATAAGGATAAAAATAAGAGTTATTACGATAATAATAATAGTAATAAGCATAAAAGTAAGAGTTATTACGATAATAAAATAGGAATAAGGACAAAAGTAAGAGTTATTACGATAATAATAATAGTGATAAGTATAAAAATAGGAGTTATTACGATAATAATAATAGTAATAAGGATAAAAATAAGAGTTATTACATAATAAAAATAGGAATATGCCTGAAAGTAATGGTTATAATGATAATAATAACAGAAATAAGGACAAAAATTAGAGTTATTACGATAATAATAATAGTAATAAGGATAAAAATAAGAGTTATTACGATAATAATAATAGTAATAAGGATAAAAGTAAGAGTTAATACGATGATAAAATAGGAATAAGGACAAAAATAAGAGTTATTACGGTAATAATAATAGTTATAAGGATAAAAATAAAAGTTATTACGATAATAAGAATGGAAATAAGGATGAAAATAAAAGTTATTACCTAATAAAAATAGGAATATGCCTGAAAGGAATAGTTATAATGACAATAATAATAGAAATAAGGATAAAAATAAGAGTTATTACGATAATAATAATAGTAATAAGCATAAAAGTAAGAGTTATTACGATAATAATAATAGTAATAAGGATCAAAATAAGAGTTATTACATAATAAAAATAGGAATATGCCTGAAGGTAATAGTTATAGTGATAATAATAACAGAAATAAGGATAAAAATCAGAGTTATTACGATAACAATAATAGTAATAAGGTTAAAAGTAGGAGTTATTACGACAATAATAATAGTTTTAAGGATAAAAATAGGAGTTATTACGATAATAATAATAGTAATAGGGACAAAAGTAAGAGTTATTACGATGATAAAATAGGAATAAGGACAAAAATAGAAGTTATTACGATAATAATAATAGTAATAAGTATAAAAATAAGAGTTATTACGATAATAATAATAGTAATAAGGATAAAAGTAAGAGTTAATACGATGATAAAATAGGAATAAGGACAAAAATAAGAGTTAATACGATAATAATAATAGTCATAAGGATAAAAATAAGAGTTATTACGATAACAATAATAGAAATAAGGATAAAAATAAGTTATTACGATAATAATAATAGTAATACGGATAAAATTAGAGTTATTACATAATAAAACTAGGAATATGCCTGAAAGTAATAGTTATAGTGATAATAATAACAGAAATAAGGATAAAAATCAGAGTTATTACGATAATAATAATAGTAATAAGGTTAAAAGTAGGAGTTATTACGATAATAATAATAGTTATAAGGATAAAAATAAAAGTTATTACGATAACAATAATAGAAATAAGGATGAAAATAAAAGTTATTACATAATAGTAATAGTAATAAGGATAAAAATAAGAGTTATTACGATAATGATAATAGTAATAAGGATAAAAGTAAGAGTTAATACGATGATAAAATAGGAATAAGGACAAAAATAAGAGTTAATACGATAATAATGATAGTTATAAGGGTAAAGATAAGAGTTATTACGATAATAATAATAGTAATAAGGATAAAATAAGAGTTATTACATAATAAAAATAGGAATATGCCTGAAAGTAATAGTTATAGTGATAATAATAACAGAAATAAGGATAAAAATCAGAGTTATTACGATAACAATAATAGTAATAAGGTTAAAAGTAGGAGTTATTACGATAATAATAATAGTTTTAAGGATAAAAATAGGAGTTATTACATAATAAAAATAGGAATATGGCTGAAAGTAATAGTTATAATGACAATAATAATAGAAATAAGGATAAAAATAAGAGTTATTACGATAATAATAATAGTAATACGGATAAAAATAAGAGTTATTACATAATAAAAATAGGAATATGCCTGAAAGTAATAGTTATAGTGATAATAATAACAGAAATAAGGATAAAAATCAGAGTTTATTACGATAATAATAATAGTAATAAGGTTAAAAGTAGGAGTTATTACGATAATAATAATAGTTATAAGGATAAAAATAAAAGTTATTACGATAACAATAATAGAAATAAGGATGAAAATAAAAGTTATTACCTAATAAAAATAGGAATATGCCTGAAAGGAATAGTTATAATGACAATAATAATAGAAATAAGGATAAAAATAAGAGTTATTACGATAATAATAATAGTAATAAGCATAAAAGTAAGAGTTATTACGATAATAAAATAGGAATAAGGACAAAAGTAAGAGTTATTACGATAATAATAATAGTGATAAGTATAAAAATAGGAGTTATTACGATAATAATAATAGTAATAAGGATAAAAATAAGAGTTATTACATAATAAAAAATAGGAATATGCCTGAAAGTAATGGTTATAATGATAATAATAACAGAAATAAGGACAAAAATTAGAGTTATTACGATAATAATAATAGTAATAAGGATAAAAATAAGAGTTATTACGATAATAATAATAGTAATAAGGATAAAAGTAAGAGTTAATACGATGATAAAATAGGAATAAGGACAAAAATAAGAGTTATTACGGTAATAATAATAGTTATAAGGATAAAAATAAAAGTTATTACGATAATAAGAATGGAAATAAGGATGAAAATAAAAGTTATTACCTAATAAAAATAGGAATATGCCTGAAAGGAATAGTTATAATGACAATAATAATAGAAATAAGGATAAAAATAAGAGTTATTACGATAATAATAATAGTAATAAGCATAAAAGTAAGAGTTATTACGATAATAAAATAGGAATAAGGACAAAAGTAAGAGTTATTACGATAATAATAATAGTGATAAGTATAAAAATAGGAGTTATTACGATAATAATAATAGTAATAAGGATAAAAATAAGAGTTATTACATAATAAAAATAGGAATATGCCTGAAAGTAATGGTTATAATGATAATAATAACAGAAATAAGGACAAAAATTAGAGTTATTACGATAATAATAATAGTAATAAGGATAAAAATAAGAGTTATTACGATAATAATAATAGTAATAAGGATAAAAGTAAGAGTTAATACGATGATAAAATAGGAATAAGGACAAAAATAAGAGTTATTACGGTAATAATAATAGTTATAAGGATAAAAATAAAAGTTATTACGATAATAAGAATGGAAATAAGGATGAAAATAAAAGTTATTACCTAATAAAAATAGGAATATGCCTGAAAGGAATAGTTATAATGACAATAATAATAGAAATAAGGATAAAAATAAGAGTTATTACGATAATAATAATAGTAATAAGCATAAAAGTAAGAGTTATTACGATAATAATAATAGTAATAAGGATAAAAATAAGAGTTATTGTTTCGTCGAAACCTCGTCAATGCGCCGAGATTCCGCAATTCAAATTTTTATATTATTTAATGGGGATATATGGGAATGGATGTAAATAAATTCACGCAATGTTGGGGACAATATGAAGAATTTATTGCCCCAGAGGAGGAAAAACCTGGCTTGGCCAAGTAAAAAACCTCCTCGAAGAAGTACAAGATTGTTGCACTGAAAACAGACGTCTGTGTGTATGTGTGTGTGTGTGTCAATACCTCGCGTGAAGCGAGCGATAGAAAGAACAAAAAGGGGGGGGGGGGTTGGATCTAACCGCGATGTAATAATTAGCTAGTGCTGGACTAGGCAGATCAATGATTGACGTTGGCGCTGAGCCGTAATAAATTTCGCTAGTGCTGGACTAGGAAATATAGGATTGAACTAGGCGCTGGGCCGTAGCAATCTTTCGCCGCGCGGGGCTTGATTGAAAGGGAAAAATTCACGTGCCGAAAAACAACGCGGTGTTGACGAGACCGCGTGAGGCGTTCGCGCGTGTTCCCGGGAAACGACGAGACTCTAAGACGCGCGTCGGGAATTCTCGCGCGTTTCCCGTAAATCGACGCACTTGACTTTAGATAAATGAAATTAAACTTCACTCGACACGTAAGGAATTGTGGTTGATCCGAGGATCGTAAATCACCAAGAATATTGCACGACGATCGCACTTGGAAAGGATTGATCCGTTACGGACTGTAATGCGTATGAACGAGCTTCGGAGAGAGCGTTGCAAACGTAATGATTGCCGAAAAGCGACTGTTTTCTGCGGCGCGTGCCGTACCGGGTTCTCCTTCTGCTCGACCACCCCGCACCTCAGCGGACTAGCCCTAACGGTCACGAAGGTCCCCGAACCAAAACGATCCAAAACGAACCTGTCGATACGCGAGTCGTAACGGTCGATCAAAAAAAACGATCGTTTCTGGAAATTTCCAGTACGAACCGGACTCATGGCTACCGAAACGCACGTGTTCTCGATCAACAACGCGTGCCCGTTTATGCGACGCAATATCGGGCCCCTTTCTTGGAATTCGACGCGACATACTCCCCCCGTTGCGAAGGGGTGAGCAAGCTGATGCAAATGTGTCGTGTTGTGTGATGTACAAATGGCAATACATATTACAAATTCACCAATTAATACATATAGGTATATGCGACATTATCAATAATCAGATGTTGTCCAGTAGAGGACATAAAAAGGTGATATTCTGCTTGAATGATCCTTGCGCCGTGCGGACCGTCGCAACGCGTACAACTCCATCGTCTCCTGGATGGACCTCGACAACCACTCCCAGCTGCCACGTCATGCATGGTTGGTTATTGTCCATGAAGAGCACGACATTGTTGGGCTGCAGTTCGCCTCGTGACGTAGGCCATTTTTGCCGCTTCTGGAACTCGTTGAGATACTCCAAATACCAGCGTTTCCGAAAGTTCTGATGGGCCCTGGTTATCTAGAAGGTCAGACAGATCTATTAAAGGATGAGCAGGCGTTAATGCTAGAGGATCGTTAGGATCACTAGATATGTAATATTTAGAATTGGCGCTGGGCCGTAATAAATTTCGCTAGTGCTGGACTAGGAAATGTAAGTTGAACTAGGCGCTGGGCCGTAATAAATTTCGCTAGTGCTGGACTAGGAAATGTAATATTCAGAATTGGCGCTGGGCCGTACTGATATATTTGATGGGCGCTGGGCCGCAATAAATTTCGCTAGTGCTGGACTAGGAAATGTAATATTCAGAATTGGCGCTGGGCCGTACTGATATATTTGATGGGCGCTGGGCCGCAATAAATTTCGCTAGTGCTGGACTAGGAAATATAAGTTGAAATAGGCGCTGGGCCGTAATGGATTTCGCTAGTGCTGGACTAGGAAATATAGGATTGAACTAGGCGCTGGGCCGTAGCAATCTTTCGCCGCGCGGGGCTTGTTTGGAAAAAGGGAATTTCCCGTGGGCTATCATGTCTGTTACGTGATGTTTGGAAGGCAATAAGATGGGATGTTTCTTAGTAAAGGAGATGGGCGCGTGCTTCAAACGACCACCAACTCGCAGGAGACCTTGTTGGTCGAGGAACGGATTGAGACCTCGCAATCGGAGATTCTTCGTCTCTCCTGTCTCTCGGATTTGTTCGATTTCATAGCCATATTGTTCGTTTTGTATCAATAGCAAAATTTTGAGTTCCGCTCTCGCGTTTTCTACTATGCTTAGACTCTTTCCCTTGAAAGGGCTGGATTTGCGCGCGCGTAAACAGTACGCAATGGAGTGTACGAGTGTCGTATAGGACGAGAAACGCCGGAAAATGTCGGTGGTAACTGTCACCAGGCAAATATTTTTTCTGAGACCGGGAATTTCTGAGGGAACCGCCTGTACGGAAACCGGCCAATCGCCATGATTTCGCTTGAGCCACGGAGGACCATTGAACCACAGTTGGTTGTTGAGAAATTCTGAGGGGAGTTGACCCCTAGATAGAGAGTCAGCCGGATTGTCCTTGGTTCGGACGTGCCGCCATTCGACCCTGTCTCCCAGAGCTTGTATTTCTGCGACACGGTTGGCTTCGAAGACCTTGAGGGACTGCGGCGATCGTTTCAACCATTGAAGAACGATGGTCGAATCGGACCAGAATACAATGCGAGAAATCGGGAAATCGAATGCGAGAAGGGACTCGCTGTACAACCGCGAGAGTAACTGGGCACCGCATAATTCCAACCTTGGAATGGATACCTCCTTGAGGGGGGCCACTCTGGACTTCGCACAAGCTAATCGAACAACTACTCGTCCCTGCCGATCCGTCGATCGTACATACAAACATGCTCCGTAACCGACTTTACTCGCGTCACAAAATCCGTGTAACTCAACGTCGGTCGCGTCAGGCGTCAAAATATCTCGTTCTATCGAGAAATCCTTAATGAGGTTTAACTGTTCGGCGAATTTAATCCAGCGCGAGTGCAATTACTTCATCTCGCAAATGTAAAATTTCAGTTAAAGAGTTAGCTCCAGACAAGAGATCGTCAACATAGAGATCTCGTTTTAGAATTCGAGATGCGATTGGAAATTCAAGGTGTTCATCGTCGGCGAGTTGTACTATGTGTAACGTCCCCAGTCCGCAAGGAAGATCATCCATGAAGATAAGTAGGGTGATTCTGACATATGTACTTTTATTTTTGATTATCGACCGCGAATTACCGACTGCACCATAAAAATTCGCGCGGTAATGGCTAAAAGTAGATCACGCGTGCAACATTGTTGAATTAGATCGCCGATCGATGGCGCGCACGTTAGTTAGAGAGAGATGCAAGATATACATCGAAAAGAAATTATTATAAATCATTATTTAAATATTTATATTATTATTTATTTGTTTACCATAAATCGAGATACATTTTTAGTTATTATTTTATGTATTATTTGCAATTAATTATTCTCTTGTTGAAGTACTTATATAATCCCGCCAATTTGCGTACACGAAAATTCATTAAACTACGATTTAGTGAGTTAGGTTGTAAAATCTTAGTCGATGATAAATCAAAGCGTATTTTTCTTAATCAAATTAATATATTTTCTTTACTAAATAAATTATAATAAAATAATACCAAAAATTATGTAAAAATACTACGCATTTAATATTAGGGTAAGCCAGCATGGCCTTGAAGAGTGAAAGGCAAATGGGCCGTTTTCGGAGTATAAAAAGGGCTAGCGAAAAGCCCATAGCGAGGCAGAACAATCTTTGAAGCAGTACATAACGAATCTCTTAGGAGAAGTATCAAGTGACTAATCGGAGCAGTTTCAGCTGGTAAGAGCCAACTAGATTCTTAGTTTTAACTGGACAGCGGGTATCAGCCATTTGGATACTTGATCGTTGGGTCGTTTAGTAGCCAGCTAACACGGGCTCCCCATTTAAACGGTCTTGTCTCCGAAACTCCGAAAGGAGAGTGCTATACTCAGCCCCAGAAGGGACTAAGACATCAAACAAGAGCTCTTCAGCCACTCGAACATTTATTATTTTTCGCCAAGTTACCAACTCGCCGTCAGATTCTCGGAGTTCGCTCTGGGTCGTTTAGTAGCCAGCTAACGTAGGCTCCCCATTTTCGAGCGATCAGGTCTCTGAAGCCCGTGTCTTTTGGGTGGCGTTTCAGTAACTCCGGTTAATAAAATCGAGTCATTATAATTTGCAACCCTGTTGGGCATATGTTGTTCATCTAACTCTTGCATCGTTGGGTCGTCTAGTAGCCAGCTAACACGGGCTCCCCAATTAAGCGATCAGGTTTTGGGTGTCAATTGTGCTCCGACTAAAAGGGCAATTGAACTACTAACTTTAGAGTCAAGCAAAGAGTAGCTGCTCATGTCCAACTGTTTTATATAGAGTTTCGAATCTCAATCTTATAGCGAAACCAAATATTGTTCTGTCACCAGTCGGGATCTAGATCCATTATAAACATTAAAATCATTATAAAACATTATTTCTTGCGTTTGCGTCAATCGAATAATTAACTAACTATACGTACCTCGTTCAAACCCGCGTTTGCATCATAATAGTCGATCAAAATACTTAATTAACGATACGTACCTTATTGAAAACCGCGTTTCTTGCGTTGCGTTATAATAAACAAGCAAATAAATAAGTAATAATACGTACCTAGCTGAATACCGCGTAACCAAGGTAGTTAGCTACCGATTTGCGTTTTCAATATTAATAATATAATACATTTTATATCTTTTCTATAAATAATTGTTAATTGTAATCCTATATTTTACCTTGAATTACTTGAATAAACCTAATTAATGAAAGGTATCAATCTGTAGATTTCACTCTTTAACCACACGCCACACGAACCCCACTTTTTATAGTATTAGTTATAATAAGAACGAGTCGCTCAATAGGCAAAAGCCGCTCTTTGCCTCACGAGCGCTGTAAACTCCCGAGTCTAGCACCAGGAACGTTACACGTTAATGTAACAAAAAAATTTTTGGTGACAGCGTGGTGGGATTATTTGGTAGCCACTGCGCCTTTTCGAACATTTTCGACCCATACGTAGCAAAATAAATTTTGTAGTGTTAGCGTTGAGATTAGAACGGGTGCAGATCACTGATCGTAGCTGCAGATACGCATCATTGGTCTACTGTGTGGCAAGAGAACTTTTCTCTGTGGAGGTTGAGACCTTTCATTTCCATTTTTTCTAATAAAAGAGGAAAAAAAAAAAAAAAGATATAAAAATATATATATAAACGTATAAAAAGAAAAAAAAAAAAACAAAAAAATATTAATTATATTAATTTCAAGTAAAATAACTCACAATGCAGGACGAAGTAGAAATTCAGCGTGAGAGCACTTCTCGCTCTTTTCCGCAAATTAGTATACGCGACGCCGCGGACATAGTGCCTCCGTTTGATGGGCACAATATACCGATATATCAATTTACAAAAAATTGCCTAAATGCCAGGGGTATGATTTCGCCTCACGCCGAATACGGCTTAGTACAACTAATAAAAAATAAATTGTTCGGGCAGGCATCACGAGTAATTTTAAGCGGCGAATATAACACAATAGAAGAATTAATTGCGGTTCTAAAATCCCGTTTTGCTCCAACATATACGTCGATTCAGTTATACGGAGATTTATCAAAAATTGCACAAATGCCAAACGAGGCCGCCGTCGATTATAGTAGTCGCGTTTCAACCATTCTATCTGAAATCAAAAATTGTAACGAGTTAGAGCAGCCGGCTATAGCACAACAGTATAACAAGACCGCGGAAAGTAACGCGATAAAAGCATTTCTAACAGGACTTAGGCCTGAAATTTATAATCGTTTGCATATCCACGAGTTTATATACCTAGACGACGCGATCAGCGCCACCATTAGGGCAGAAGCTGAAGTTAGAGAAAATCATTCGAGATTAAAAATGGCTGAAAATCATTTACGTAACGTCCAGTGCAGTAATTGTCTTGGATATGGACACACTACAAGTATGTGCAGTACCCAGAAATTTGAAGCACATCAAGAGTCATATGTCCAAAAACAGCCCAAGTTTTGCCAAAACTGCCAGAGGCCAGGACACACTCTTCAGTTCTGCTGGAACTTAAATCAACCGGGAAGATCAACGAATCAACCAAACCAGGAGTCATCAAAACGAGTTCCAAATAATCGAGCTTTAGTAGCAAACCGAGGTCCAACTTGTGCCTATTGTCAGTACACAGGTCACACAATTGACCAGTGTCAGGAAAAAGCCAACGAAGAACGAAATCGTAATTCCAATAAATCATCTATACCAGAGGAAAAAGAAGAATCGAAGCAGATAAATTTGTGCACTAAAAGGACTCAGAAGAAAGAACCTCCAAGCATAAAATTGACGAGTGAAGACTTCTGCCAAGGATCAGCATCATTAATAATTGACACTGCATCTGAGCTTAATTTGATAAAAGAGTATGCTGTATCACCGAAAATTCCACTTCATACTAATACTAAATATAATTTAAATGGAATTACTGATGGCCAACTTCCAACAATAGGATACATTGAAGTAAGAATGTTCAACAAAAATTTCATTTTCCATGTTGTAAAAGAATTACCCATTACTCAAGATGGTATACTAGGAACAGAATTTTTCGGAACATCTGGAACAATTATAAATTTCTCAAATTCTACAATAATTGTTAATAAGACTACTCTGCCATTTCAAGAACACAAAAAGTTAGAAGAAAGAACATCATTAATAATAAATTATAAACAAATGCATTCAAATGAGGATAAGAAGAAGAAACAGTTGCAACAGTATTCCAGTCGACCACAAGAGTCGAACCCCAAGAGGAAGCAATTTTCCCAGTATTCCACTGCAATCCAAAGATCTGCTTCAACACACAAAATTTATGCGGACCGGAGAACAGTTAAAGCGAATACGAGTTCAAATGAATCAAGGCAATTAGATACTGATGAGTCTCAAATTAAAAGTATACATAAAGGGAAAAGAAGATTTTTAACCTCAACTTCAAATTTTCAAGAAAATAAGGGAAAAAGAAGAAACGAAGAAAAAGTAGTAATCAGAACTCCTGCAAAACCTACAAAAGCAGAAAAAATTCAAATTATTAAGAAAAATCATGAGACCTCAATGGGAGATCATAAAGCATTAAAAAGAACATATCATCAAATAAGAAGTAAATTTTATTGGAAGAATATGAAGAGAGAAATAACAAATTACATTAAAACCTGCAGTACTTGCCAGCAAAGGAAATTGGCACAAACAGGAATGAAGATGGTGCCTTCTCATATACGAACCAATGTGTTTGAGAAAGTGTCCCTAAATATATCAGGACCATTGCCATCCACTTCAAAGGAAAACAAGATAGATGCGGTTATAGGATCCAGGAAGAAAAATTTAATTTACAAGGACCGAGTAAGAAGGGCCCATCTCCCAATCAAACAGGAAGAATCGATAACTTGATTAATAGAGGCTGCATATCACACTGTTTAAGTCGTCAAAAATAAGTATCATTAATCATGCTCAAATTTAAAGAACTATAAGGTATAACCTTTTTCATTCATACTTTTATCTTAACAAAAAGCTAAGATTTTATAGATAGCAGCAGTTAAACTGGAAATTCAAAGAAAAATATTGGAAATTAATACTGGCAGACATGGATATTCAAGGAAAAATTGAGAACAATTTTTAACAAAACAACTGGAAAATTTTGGATACTCTCAGCAGCCCATTTTACGCAATCAGTAAAATATAACCCGTGGAGCATTATGTCTCTTGAGGACAAGAGACCAAAACAAGGAGGGAGGTGTAACGTCCCCAGTCCGCAAGGAAGATCATCCATGAAGATAAGTAGGGTGATTCTGACATATGTACTTTTATTTTTGATTATCGACCGCGAATTACCGACTGCACCATAAAAATTCGCGCGGTAATGGCTAAAAGTAGATCACGCGTGCAACATTGTTGAATTAGATCGCCGATCGATGGCGCGCACGTTAGTTAGAGAGAGATGCAAGATATACATCGAAAAGAAATTATTATAAATCATTATTTAAATATTTATATTATTATTTATTTGTTTACCATAAATCGAGATACATTTTTAGTTATTATTTTATGTATTATTTGCAATTAATTATTCTCTTGTTGAAGTACTTATATAATCCCGCCAATTTGCGTACACGAAAATTCATTAAACTACGATTTAGTGAGTTAGGTTGTAAAATCTTAGTCGATGATAAATCAAAGCGTATTTTTCTTAATCAAATTAATATATTTTCTTTACTAAATAAATTATAATAAAATAATACCAAAAATTATGTAAAAATACTACGCATTTAATATTAGGGTAAGCCAGCATGGCCTTGAAGAGTGAAAGGCAAATGGGCCGTTTTCGGAGTATAAAAAGGGCTAGCGAAAAGCCCATAGCGAGGCAGAACAATCTTTGAAGCAGTACATAACGAATCTCTTAGGAGAAGTATCAAGTGACTAATCGGAGCAGTTTCAGCTGGTAAGAGCCAACTAGATTCTTAGTTTTAACTGGACAGCGGGTATCAGCCATTTGGATACTTGATCGTTGGGTCGTTTAGTAGCCAGCTAACACGGGCTCCCCATTTAAACGGTCTTGTCTCCGAAACTCCGAAAGGAGAGTGCTATACTCAGCCCCAGAAGGGACTAAGACATCAAACAAGAGCTCTTCAGCCACTCGAACATTTATTATTTTTCGCCAAGTTACCAACTCGCCGTCAGATTCTCGGAGTTCGCTCTGGGTCGTTTAGTAGCCAGCTAACGTAGGCTCCCCATTTTCGAGCGATCAGGTCTCTGAAGCCCGTGTCTTTTGGGTGGCGTTTCAGTAACTCCGGTTAATAAAATCGAGTCATTATAATTTGCAACCCTGTTGGGCATATGTTGTTCATCTAACTCTTGCATCGTTGGGTCGTCTAGTAGCCAGCTAACACGGGCTCCCCAATTAAGCGATCAGGTTTTGGGTGTCAATTGTGCTCCGACTAAAAGGGCAATTGAACTACTAACTTTAGAGTCAAGCAAAGAGTAGCTGCTCATGTCCAACTGTTTTATATAGAGTTTCGAATCTCAATCTTATAGCGAAACCAAATATTGTTCTGTCACCAGTCGGGATCTAGATCCATTATAAACATTAAAATCATTATAAAACATTATTTCTTGCGTTTGCGTCAATCGAATAATTAACTAACTATACGTACCTCGTTCAAACCCGCGTTTGCATCATAATAGTCGATCAAAATACTTAATTAACGATACGTACCTTATTGAAAACCGCGTTTCTTGCGTTGCGTTATAATAAACAAGCAAATAAATAAGTAATAATACGTACCTAGCTGAATACCGCGTAACCAAGGTAGTTAGCTACCGATTTGCGTTTTCAATATTAATAATATAATACATTTTATATCTTTTCTATAAATAATTGTTAATTGTAATCCTATATTTTACCTTGAATTACTTGAATAAACCTAATTAATGAAAGGTATCAATCTGTAGATTTCACTCTTTAACCACACGCCACACGAACCCCACTTTTTATAGTATTAGTTATAATAAGAACGAGTCGCTCAATAGGCAAAAGCCGCTCTTTGCCTCACGAGCGCTGTAAACTCCCGAGTCTAGCACCAGGAACGTTACATATGGAACGTATTGCCAAATATGAGGAAGGGGAAACTCCGAAGGTAACTCGACTGAGCTCGAAAGTACTGACAATGTTATTATGATACCATAACACTCGTTGGAATCGACGATCGTCCGGATGGACGACAACCTGTCGGTACATTTGCGCGATGTCCGCGGTCACGACATAAGTGTGAGTTCTGAATCGCAGAAGATGCGTGAAAAGATTGTCTTGAATCGTGGGGCCCGTTAATAAGGCATCGCTGAGAGACATGCCCTTGTCGGTTTTCGCGGAGGCGTCGAATACAACCCGAACCTTGGTGGTGTTGCTCGAGGTCTTGATTACCGGATGATGAGGTAAATAATAACCGCATTTCTGTTCGTCTGATACGTGAACCATATGTCCGAGATCAACATACTCCCGCATGACCCTAAAATATTCTGCCTTGAGGCGAGAATCGGCATTTAATCTCCGTTGGAGGGACAAGAATCGTTTGTGAGCTTGAGTTTTTGAATCTCCGAGCTCGACGCCATTTACACGAAAGGGTAATCGCACCACGTACCGTCCGCTCGAGTCGCGCGTCGTATGCGATTGATAATGGTCTTCGCACAACGTTTCCTCGAAGGATTTCGAATCCCTAGGACCCGCGTCCTCAATAACCCAGAAACGCGTTAATTGACTCGACAGGTTAGTCAATCGACAGGATATGAGACGTCCGTCGTTCCCTTCATGGGTTCCTCCCGCGATCGGCGTGATGCCGTCTAGACGAATTATTTTTGTCGCGGGATTCAAACTGTTCCATCGTGGTGACTCGAAACGCGGCATCGCTCACGAATTTGCAAAATCGATCTAGGGTGGGAAAGGTGTCGTTATCGAGAGTCTCCTCCCATTTTTTCCGTATTTCGGACGGGAGCTTGTGTTCCAATAACCGAACTATGAGGCCGTCGGCATAGCTAGCATTCAGAGTTTCCAAAATATTTACATGTTGGCGCGCGTCATCCACGATTTTGTTCAAACCTTCGGCCGTCGCCCTTGAAACCGGGGGACAGGCGATGAGAGCGTCGTAATGTTTCGCGACGAGAACGCGTTTCTTCTCGTACGTTTCGACTAGAAGGTTCCACGCTCGGTTATAATTCTCCGCGCTTGCGTCATAAAGGGCTAGCTTGTTAGACGCTGGGCCAGTTAACGAGCCACGCAAATATAAAAATTTGTTCAGTTCGTCAATATCGTTACGCGCGTGGATTATACTCAAAAATGTATTTTTAAACGAGATCCAATTTTCGAAATTTCCGTCGAATTTAGGCAGATTCGTGGTTGGAAGTTTTACGAGACGTTGTTTTTCAATGATAGTAGAGTTTCCGGCGGGGGGGTTAAATGCGAAGTCGTCTACACGCGTCGAGCTATTGCCAGAGCCGCGGTTTCTATTCATGGACTCTATTTTACTAGCGATCGCGTAATACCGGTCGCGAACCTCCTCTGCTTGGAGTAGTTCTTCGTTTGACGGGTCCGTCGCGGCGAGTTCATCACTACAATCTTCGTATTCTTCGAATAGTTTAGTCACTCGAGCCAAACGCAAGGACGCGTCGACCGGGTCGATTTTTCCGTTCGATAACGCCGTTTGTAGCGTAGTCAACCTCGCCTTGATCAAACCGCGTTTACGGGTTAAACTCGGGATCTCCATTTCGTTACCGATAAAGATCGCGATTGCAATTCTAAGGACGTATCACGTTTTGAAACGAAATTGCACGGATAATCGGATCGGTAATCGTTTAATACCAAAGACTGAATTAATGGGAATCGATAACTCAGCACGAACGTGAATCAATTACACAGCGGATGACTATTATTTAACGTCGACACGCAACAGAATCGTACGGAGACAAAAAGAAAAAGAGGGGGGGGGGTTACCGATACAATCAATAACACTTCACCAACATAAATTAAATGAAATTGAGGAGGATCGAAATAAATGACCGATTATCATCAATTAAATAAAGTTAGAATTGATATGCAGACTTATCTTTCGTGGATTCGTGTCCAACGATGCTGGCGGCAGCTGGAGTGGCGTCGTCGTGGTGGAGGTGCCCTTGGATGTCGTTGTCGCACTTGGCTCTCGTGGAGAGAAATGCACTTCGTCTTTCGTACCCCTTTACAAACACGGGGATCGTGATCCCACTCCTCACAGGAGGCACCAAATGTTTCGTCGAAACCTCGTCAATGCGCCGAGATTCCGCAATTCAAATTTTTATATTATTTAATGGGGATATATGGGAATGGATGTAAATAAATTCACGCAATGTTGGGGACAATATGAAGAATTTATTGCCCCAGAGGAGGAAAAACCTGGCTTGGCCAAGTAAAAAACCTCCTCGAAGAAGTACAAGATTGTTGCACTGAAAACAGACGTCTGTGTGTATGTGTGTGTGTGTGTCAATACCTCGCGTGAAGCGAGCGATAGAAAGAACAAAAAGGGGGGGGGGGGGGGGGTTGGATCTAACCGCGATGTAATAATTAGCTAGTGCTGGACTAGGCAGATCAATGATTGACGTTGGCGCTGGGCCGTAATAAATTTCGCTAGTGCTGGACTAGGAAATATAGGATTGAACTAGGCGCTGGGCCGTAGCAATCTTTCGCCGCGCGGGGCTTGATTGAAAGGGAAAAATTCACGTGCCGAAAAACAACGCGGTGTTGACGAGACAGCGTGAGGCGTTCGCGCGTGTTCGCGGGAAACGACGAGACTCTAAGACGCGCGTCGGGAATTCTCGCGCGTTTCCCGTAAATCGACGCACTTGACTTTAGATAAATGAAATTAAACTTCACTCGACACGTAAGGAATTGTGGTTGATCCGAGGATCGTAAATCACCAAGAATATTGCACGACGATCGCACTTGGAAAGGATTGATCCGTTACGGACTGTAATGCGTATGAACGAGCTTCGGAGAGAGCGTTGCAAACGTAATGATTGCCGAGAAGCGACTGTTTTCTGCGGCGCGTGCCGTACCGGGTTCTCCTTCTGCTCGACCACCCCGCACCTCAGCGGACTAGCCCTAACGGTCACGAAGGTCCCCGAACCAAAACGATCCAAAACGAACCTGTCGATACGCGAGTCGTAACGGTCGATCAAAAAAAACGATCGTTTCTGGAAATTTCCAGTACGAACCGGACTCATGGCTACCGAAACGCACGTGTTCTCGATCAACAACGCGTGCCCGTTTATGCGACGCAATATCGGGCCCCTTTCTTGGAATTCGACGCGACAGTTATTACATAATAAAAATAGGAATATGCCTGAAGGTAATAGTTATAGTGATAATAATAACAGAAATAAGGATAAAAATCAGAGTTATTACGATAACAATAATAGTAATAAGGTTAAAAGTAGGAGTTATTACGATAATAATAATAGTTTTAAGGATAAAAATAGGAGTTATTACGATAATAATAATAGGAATAGCGACAAAAGTAAGAGTTATTACGATGATAAAATAGGAATAAGGACAAAAATAAGAGTTATTACGATAATAATAATAGTAATAAGTATAAAAATAAGAGTTATTACGATAATAATAATAGTAATAAGGATAAAAGTAAGAGTTAATACGATGATAAAATAGGAATAAGGACAAAAATAAGAGTTAATACGATAATAATAATAGTTATAAGGATAAAAATAAGAGTTATTACGATAACAATAATAGAAATAAGGATAAAAATAAGTTATTACGATAATAATAATAGTAATACGGATAAAATTAGAGTTATTACATAATAAAACTAGGAATATGCCTGAAAGTAATAGTTATAGTGATAATAATAACAGAAATAAGGATAAAAATCAGAGTTATTACGATAATAATAATAGTAATACGGATAAAAATAAGAGTTATTACATAATAAAAATAGGAATATGCCTGAAAGTAATAGTTATAGTGACAATAATAACAGAAATAAGGATAAAAATAAGAGTTATTACGTAATAGTAATAGTAATAAGGATAAAAATAAGAGTTATTACGATAATAATAATAGTAATAAGGATAAAAGTAAGAGTTAATACGATGATAAAATAGGAATAAGGACAAAAATAAGAGTTAATACGATAATAATGATAGTTATAAGGGTAAAGATAAGAGTTATTACGATAATAATAATAGTAATAAGGATAAAATAAGAGTTATTACATAATAAAAATAGGAATATGCCTGAAAGTAATGGTTATAATGATAATAATAACAGAAATAAGGACAAAAATTAGAGTTATTACGATAATAATAATAGTAATAAGCATAAAAGTAAGAGTTATTACGATAATAATAATAGTAATATGGATAAAAATAAGAGTTATTACATAATAAAAATAGGAATATGCCTGAAGGTAATAGTTATAGTGATAATAATAACAGAAATAAGGATAAAAATCAGAGTTATTACGATAACAATAATAGTAATAAGGTTAAAAGTAGGAGTTATTACGATAATAATAATAGTAATAAGGATAAAAATAAGAGTTATTACATAATAAAAATAGGAATATGCCTGAAAGTAATGGTTATAATGATAATAATAACAGAAATAAGGATAAAAATCAGAGTTATTACGATAACAATAATAGTAATAAGGTTAAAAGTAGGAGTTATTACGATAATAATAATAGTTTTAAGGATAAAAATAGGAGTTATTACATAATAAAAATAGGAATATGGCTGAAAGTAATAGTTATAATGACAATAATAATAGAAATAAGGATAAAAATAAGAGTTATTACGATAACAATAATAGAAATAAGGATGAAAATAAAAGTTATTACCTAATAAAAATAGGAATATGCCTGAAAGTAATAGTTATAATGACAATAATAATAGAAATAAGGATAAAAATAAGAGTTATTACGTAATAGTAATAGTAATAAGGATAAAAATAAGAGTTATTACGATAATAATAATAGTAATAAGGATAAAAGTGAGAGTTAATACGATGATAAAATAGGAATAAGGACAAAAATAAGAGTTAATACGATAATAATGATAGTTATAAGGGTAAAGATAAGAGTTATTACGATAATAATAATAGTAATAAGGATAAAATAAGAGTTATTACATAATAAAAATAGGAATATGCCTGAAAGTAATAGTTATAGTGATAATAATAACAGAAATAAGGATAAAAATCAGAGTTATTACGATAATAATAATAGTAATAAGGTTAAAAGTAGGAGTTATTACGATAATAAAATAGGAATAAGGACAAAAGTAAGAGTTATTACGATAATAATAATAGGAATATGCCTGAAGGTAATAGTTATAGTGATAATAATAACAGAAATAAGGATAAAAATCAGAGTTATTACGATAACAATAATAGTAATAAGGTTAAAAGTAGGAGTTATTACGATAATAATAATAGTTTTAAGGATAAAAATAGGAGTTATTACGATAATAATAATAGTAATAGGGACAAAAGTAAGAGTTATTACGATGATAAAATAGGAATAAGGACAAAAATAAGAGTTATTACGATAATAATAATAGTAATAAGTATAAAAATAAGAGTTATTACGATAATAATAATAGTAATAAGGATAAAAGTAAGAGTTAATACGATGATAAAATAGGAATAAGGACAAAAATAAGAGTTAATACGATAATAATAATAGTTATTAGGATAAAAATAAGAGTTATTACGATAACAATAATAGAAATAAGGATAAAAATAAGTTATTACGATAATAATAATAGTAATACGGATAAAATTAGAGTTATTACATAATAAAACTAGGAATATGCCTGAAAGTAATAGTTATAGTGATAATAATAACAGAAATAAGGATAAAAATCAGAGTTATTACGATAATAATAATAGTAATAAGGTTAAAAGTAGGAGTTATTACGATAATAATAATAGTTATAAGGATAAAAATAAAAGTTATTACGATAACAATAATAGATTCAACGATTCGTAGCTCGCTGCCGAACCCGGAATCATGCCAGTACTAAATTCCTGACGACAGCAGAACTGCAGGAAGCGCTCCTTCTCGTCATTCGGTTGTGTCAACAGAACACTTTCCCTTCCGAGCTCGAAAGGTTATCTCGTGGTTCTGAGGTCTCCACGACGTCTCAGTTAAAGTCATTGTGTCCTTTTATAGATTCGGGTGGTATCCTCAGAGTCGGAGGACGGTTGCACAACACTAATCTGGGAACAGACCGTCGTCATCCCGCTCTTCTTCATCGAGAGTCGCATTTGGCCACGCTGGTGATCCGGGACGCACACCTCAAAACTCTACATGGTGGTGTCAACGCCACTCTGGCCTGGGTCCATCGGGTCTTCTGGATTCCGAGATGTCGAGCCCGTGCCAAGCAAATTCTGCACGAATGCGTTGTCTGCGCTCGAACCAGTGCTATGACGGGGCGTCAGCGAATGGGTGATCTGCCAACCGTTAGGGTTCAGCCTGCAAAGCCCTTCCTTCATACAGGGGTTGACTATGCGGGTCCGTTCCAACTACGAACCGCTCGAGGCAGAGGTCACAAAAGCCAAAAGGGTTACGTCGTGGTCTTCGTTTGTATGGTCACTAAGGCGGTACATCTCGATGCAGTCACTGATCTCACCTCCTCTGCGTTCCTCGCTGCGTTTCACAGGTTTACAGCCCGACTGGGTCGTTGTAACAAGTTATTTAGTGATAATGCCACCACCTTCCAGGGGGCTTGTGGACTGCTTCAACAGATGTTCAATAAGGCGTCGGAGTTCTACCGTGTGGTGGCTGCGACGCTGGCCAACGACGGCACTGAATGGGCATTCATTCCGCCATATTCACCGCATATGGGGGGTCTATGGGAGGCTGCTGTCAAGAGCATGAAAACACACTTGCGACGCATGATAGGGGAGGCAACACTGACCTATGAGGAGATGGCCACGTTACTCTGTCGCATTGAGGCGTGCCTCAATTCACGACCTCTTACACCGCTCTCGGAAGATCCACAGGACCTGGAACCGTTAACACCCGGGCATTTTTTAGTAGGGGATCGGATTCATTCACCACCCGAACCCCCCTTTGACGTATTGAGCGTCCCACTTACCGTCCGCTGGAAAATGATATCTAATATGCACTCACTATTCTGGCACAGGTGGCGTATGGAGTATATACACCAACTACAACAACGGGTCAAGTGGTCCGCGACCCAACAGAATCTGCGTCCTGGCAGGTTGGTGTTAGTTAAGGACGACCACACCCCGTCCACCCGCTGGCCGTTGGCGAGGATCGAAAAATTGCATCCCGGGAGCGACGGTCTAGTACGAGTGGTCACGCTACGCCAGGGTTCTCGCACTTTCGACCGAGCCATTGTGAAGCTGGTTCCCCTGCCAGTCCACGCCGAGTAGACCTTTCACAACAATTAACCCCGACGCTGCGACCGCGTGGTTACTCAGCGTCTTTCATGGCGGGCGGGTGAACTACCATGTGAACTACGCCGACCACGTCCTGCGTCTATCGATCGCGTATATCGATTTCGACATCTAGAAGCCGATGTCGAGGCGGGCGGCATGTTAAGGATTTTTGTTTTGTATCCCAATTTTGTTACTGCTTATTTATTGTTCAAATAAATGACAACGGTGAGTCACCGCCGTCGCGTGCCGATGGCCCGGCGTCTCTCCCCGCTGATCCCGCGACCGTCCTGGGTGGATCGAGCAGCTCAGGACCTAGCGGGGCGGCGAGGGGGGACCGCCGGGAGCTCGCGCGAAGTCGGGGTACTCATCGACTAGTATTGTTTCGACCAGCAAATTAAAGTGTTTACTTATTGAGCTCCGTCGATTTCTCAGACCTAAATACGAAGAAAATTTCCGCGTTGCGAAAATTCGGAGTATTTAAAACAAATAGTTATAATGACAATAATAATAGAAATAAGGATAAAAATAAGAGTTATTACGATAATAATAATAGTAATAAGCATAAAAGTAAGAGTTATTACGATAATAAAATAGGAATAAGGACAAAAGTAAGAGTTATTACGATAATAATAATAGTGATACGTATAAAAATAGGAGTTATTACGATAATAATAATAGTAATAAGGATAAAAGTAAGAGTTAATACGATGATAAAATAGGAATAAGGACAAAAATAAGAGTTATTACGGTAATAATAATAGATATAAGGATAAAAATAAAAGTTATTACGATAACAATAATAGAAATAAGGATGAAAATAAAAGTTATTACCTAATAAAAATAGGAATATGCCTGAAAGTAATAGTTATAATGACAATAATAATAGAAATAAGGATAAAAATAAGAGTTATTACGTAATAGTAATAGTAATAAGGATAAAAATAAGAGTTATTACGATAATAATAATAGTAATAAGGATAAAAGTAAGAGTTAATACGATGATAAAATAGGAATAAGGACAAAAATAAGAGTTAATACGATAATAATGATAGTTATAAGGGTAAAGATAAGAGTTATTACGATAATAATAATAGTAATAAGGATAAAATAAGAGTTATTACATAATAAAAATAGGAATATGCCTGAAAGTAATGGTTATAATGATAATAATAACAGAAATAAGGACAAAAATTAGAGTTATTACGATAATAATAATAGTAATAAGGATAAAAATAAGAGTTTTTACGATAATAATAATAGTAATAAGGATAAAAGTAAGAGTTAATACGATGATAAAATAGGAATAAGGACAAAATAA
>CAMAOD020000021.1:467500-470950 GCA_945859595.2 Megachile willughbiella | reverse complement strand
AGACAGAGACAAAGACAGAGACAGAGACAGAGACAGAGACAGAGGCGCATGAGACAGAGACCGAGACAGAGGGGCAGGAGACATGGACGGAGACAAAAACGGAGACAAAGACGTAGACAAAGACGTAAACAAAGACGGAGACAAAGACGCAGACGAAGAGGAAGACGACGATGGGGACAAAGACGGTGACAAAGACGGAGACAAAGACGGAGACAAAGACGAAGACCGAGACTGAGGCAGAGTCCGATACAGAGACAGAGACAGAGACAGATACAGAGACAGAGACAGAGACAGAGACAGAGACAGAGACAGAGACAGAGACAGAGACAGAGACAGAGACAGAGACAGAGACAGAGACAGAGACAGAGACACAGACAGAGACAGAGACAGAGACAGAGACAGAGACAGAGACAGAGACAGAGACAGAGACAAAGACGTAGACAAAGACGGAGACAAAGACGGAGACAAAGACGGTGACAAAGACGGGGACGAAGACAGAGACGAAGAGGAAGACGACGACGGAGACAAAGACGGTGACAAAGACGGAGACAAAGACGGAGACAAAGACGGTGACAAAGACGGGGAGAAAGACGGAGACGAAGAGGAAGACGACGACGGAGACAAAGACGGTGACAAAGACGGAGACAAAGACGGAGAAAAAGATGGAGACAAAGACAGAGACAGAGGCAGGCGCGGAGACAGAGACGGGAACGGAGACAGAGACAGAGACAGAGACAGAGACAGAGACAGAGACAGAGACAGAGACAGAGACAGAGACAGAGACAGAGACAGAGACAGACACAGAGACAGAGACAGAGACAGAGACAGAGACAGAGACAGAGACAGAGACAGAGACAGAGACAGAGTCAGAGACAGAGACAGAGACAGAGACACAGGCAGAGACAAAGACAGAGGCGCATGAGACAAAGACCGAGACAGAGGGGCAGGACACATGGGCGGAGACAATGACGGATACGAAGACAGAGACAGAGACAGAGACAGAGACAGAGACAGAGACAGAGACAGAGACAGAGACAGAGACAGAGACAGAGACAGAGACAGAGACAGAGACAGAGACAGAGACAGAGACAGAGACAGAGACAGAGACAGAGACAGAGTCAGAGACAGAGACAGAGACAGAGACAGAGACACAGGCAGAGACAAAGACAGAGGCGCATGACACAAAGACCGAGACAGAGGGGCAGGACACATGGGCGGAGACAATGACGGATACGAAGACAGAGACAGAGACAGAGACAGAGACAGAGACAGAGACAGAGACAGAGACAGAGATAGAGACAGAGACAGAGACAGAGACAGAGACAGAGACAGAGACCGATACAGAGGCAGAGACAGAGACAGAGACAGAGACAGAGACACAGACAGAGACAGAGACAGAGACAGAGACAGAGACAGTGGCGCATGCGACAAAGACCGAGACAGAGGGGCAGGAGACACGGACGGAGACAAGGACGGCGACAAAGACGTAGACAAAGACGGGGAGAAAGACGGAGACGAAGAGGAAGACGACGACGGAGACAAAGACGGTGACAAAGACGGAGACAAAGACGGAGAAAAAGATGGAGACAAAGACAGAGACAGAGGCAGGCGCGGAGACAGAGACGGGAACAGAGACAGAGACAGAGACAGAGACAGAGACAGAGACAGGGACAGAGACAGAGACAAAGACAGAGACAGAGACAGAGACAGAGACAGAGGCGCATGAGACAGAGACCGAGACAGAGGGGCAGGAGACATGGACGGAGACACAAAAGGAGACAAAGACGTAGACAAAGACGTAAACAAAGACGGAGACAAAGACGCAGACGAAGAGGAAGACGACGACGGGGACAAAGACGGTGACAAAGACGGAGACAAAGACGGAGACAAAGACGAAGACCGAGACTGAGGCAGAGTCCGATACAGAGACAGAGACAGAGACAGATACAGAGACAGAGACAGAGACAGAGACAGAGACAGAGACAGAGACAGAGACAGAGACAGAGACAGAGACAGAGACAGAGACAGAGACGGAGACAGAGACACAGACAGAAACAGAGGGAGCGACAGAAACAGAAGGGCAGGAGACAAAGGCGGTGACCCTGGGGCATGAGACAAAGACGGAGACAAAGACGGCGACAAAGACGGAGACAGAGACCGAGACAGAGACAGAGACAGAGACGGAGACAGAGACAGAGACACAGACAGAGACAGAGACAGAGACAGAGACAGAGACAGAGACAGAGACAGAGACAAAGACGTAGACAAAGACGGAGACAAAGACGGTGACAAAGACGGGGACGAAGACGGAGACGAAGAGGAAGACGACGACGGAGACAAAGACGGTGACAAAGACGGAGACAAAGACGGAGACAAAGACGGTGACAAAGACGGGGAGAAAGACGGAGACGAAGAGGAAGACGACGACGGAGACAAAGACGGTGACAAAGACGGAGACAAAGACGGAGAAAAAGATGGAGACAAAGACAGAGACAGAGGCAGGCGCGGAGACAGAGACGGGAAAGGAGACAGAGACAGAGACAGAGACAGAGACAGAGACAGAGACAGAGACAGAGACAGAGACAGAGACAGAGACAGAGACAGAGACAGACACAGAGACAGAGACAGAGACAGAGACAGAGACAGAGACAGAGACAGAGACAGAGACAGAGTCAGAGACAGAGACAGAGACAGAGACACAGGCAGAGACAAAGACAGAGGCGCATGAGACAAAGACCGAGACAGAGGGGCAGGACACATGGGCGGAGACAATGACGGATACGAAGACAGAGACAGAGACAGAGACAGAGACAGAGACAGAGACAGAGACAGAGACAGAGACAGAGACAGAGACAGAGACAGAGACAGAGACAGAGACAGAGACAGAGACAGAGACAGAGACAGAGACAGAGACAGAGACAGAGACAGAGACAGAGACAGAGACAGAGACAGTGACAGAGACAGAGACAGAGACAGAGACAGAGTCAGAGACAGAGACAGAGACAGAGACAGAGACACAGGCAGAGACAAAGACAGAGGCGCATGACACAAAGACCGAGACAGAGGGGCAGGACACATGGGCGGAGACAATGACGGATACGAAGACAGAGACAGAGACAGAGACAGAGACAGAGACAGAGACAGAGACAGAGACAGAGACAGAGATAGAGACAGAGACAGAGACAGAGACAGAGACAGAGACAGAGACCGATACAGAGGCAGAGACAGAGACAGAGACAGAGACAGAGACACAGACAGAGACAGAGACAGAGACAGAGACAGAGACAGAGACAGTGGCGCATGCGACAAAGACCGAGACAGAGGGGCAGGAGACACGGACGGAGACAAGGACGGCGACAAAGACGTAGACAAAGACGGAGACAAAGACGGAGACGAAGACGGTGAGAAAGACGGAGACAAAGACGGAGACGAAGAGGAAGACGACGACGG
>CAMAOD020000021.1:460000-462500 GCA_945859595.2 Megachile willughbiella | reverse complement strand
ACAGAGACAGAGACAGAGACAGAGACAGAGACAGTGACAGAGACAGAGACAGAGACAGAGACAGAGTCAGAGACAGAGACAGAGACAGAGACAGAGACAGAGACACAGGCAGAGACAAAGACAGAGGCGCATGACACAAAGACCGAGACAGAGGGGCAGGACACATGGGCGGAGACAATGACGGATACGAAGACAGAGACAGAGACAGAGACAGAGACAGAGACAGAGACAGAGACAGAGACAGAGATAGAGACAGAGACAGAGACAGAGACAGAGACAGAGACAGAGACCGATACAGAGGCAGAGACAGAGACAGAGACAGAGACAGAGACACAGACAGAGACAGAGACAGAGACAGAGACAGAGACAGTGGCGCATGCGACAAAGACCGAGACAGAGGGGCAGGAGACACGGACGGAGACAAGGACGGCGACAAAGACGTAGACAAAGACGGGGAGAAAGACGGAGACGAAGAGGAAGACGACGACGGAGACAAAGACGGTGACAAAGACGGAGACAAAGACGGAGAAAAAGATGGAGACAAAGACAGAGACAGAGGCAGGCGCGGAGACAGAGACGGGAACAGAGACAGAGACAGAGACAGAGACAGAGACAGAGACAGGGACAGAGACAGAGACAAAGACAGAGACAGAGACAGAGACAGAGACAGAGGCGCATGAGACAGAGACCGAGACAGAGGGGCAGGAGACATGGACGGAGACACAAAAGGAGACAAAGACGTAGACAAAGACGTAAACAAAGACGGAGACAAAGACGCAGACGAAGAGGAAGACGACGACGGGGACAAAGACGGTGACAAAGACGGAGACAAAGACGGAGACAAAGACGAAGACCGAGACTGAGGCAGAGTCCGATACAGAGACAGAGACAGAGACAGATACAGAGACAGAGACAGAGACAGAGACAGAGACAGAGACAGAGACAGAGACAGAGACAGAGACAGAGACAGAGACAGAGACAGAGACGGAGACAGAGACACAGACAGAAACAGAGGGAGCGACAGAAACAGAAGGGCAGGAGACAAAGGCGGTGACCCTGGGGCATGAGACAAAGACGGAGACAAAGACGGCGACAAAGACGGAGACAGAGACCGAGACAGAGACAGAGACAGAGACGGAGACAGAGACAGAGACACAGACAGAGACAGAGACAGAGACAGAGACAGAGACAGAGACAGAGACAGAGACAAAGACGTAGACAAAGACGGAGACAAAGACGGTGACAAAGACGGGGACGAAGACGGAGACGAAGAGGAAGACGACGACGGAGACAAAGACGGTGACAAAGACGGAGACAAAGACGGAGACAAAGACGGTGACAAAGACGGGGAGAAAGACGGAGACGAAGAGGAAGACGACGACGGAGACAAAGACGGTGACAAAGACGGAGACAAAGACGGAGAAAAAGATGGAGACAAAGACAGAGACAGAGGCAGGCGCGGAGACAGAGACGGGAAAGGAGACAGAGACAGAGACAGAGACAGAGACAGAGACAGAGACAGAGACAGAGACAGAGACAGAGACAGAGACAGAGACAGAGACAGACACAGAGACAGAGACAGAGACAGAGACAGAGACAGAGACAGAGACAGAGACAGAGACAGAGTCAGAGACAGAGACAGAGACAGAGACACAGGCAGAGACAAAGACAGAGGCGCATGAGACAAAGACCGAGACAGAGGGGCAGGACACATGGGCGGAGACAATGACGGATACGAAGACAGAGACAGAGACAGAGACAGAGACAGAGACAGAGACAGAGACAGAGACAGAGACAGAGACAGAGACAGAGACAGAGACAGAGACAGAGACAGAGACAGAGACAGAGACAGAGACAGAGACAGAGACAGAGACAGAGACAGAGACAGAGACAGAGACAGTGACAGAGACAGAGACAGAGACAGAGACAGAGTCAGAGACAGAGACAGAGACAGAGACAGAGACACAGGCAGAGACAAAGACAGAGGCGCATGACACAAAGACCGAGACAGAGGGGCAGGACACATGGGCGGAGACAATGACGGATACGAAGACAGAGACAGAGACAGAGACAGAGACAGAGACAGAGACAGAGACAGAGACAGAGACAGAGATAGAGACAGAGACAGAGACAGAGACAGAGACAGAGACAGAGACCGATACAGAGGCAGAGACAGAGACAGAGACAGAGACAGAGACACAGACAGAGACAGAGACAGAGACAGAGACAGAGACAGAGACAGTGGCGCATGCGACAAAGACCGAGACAGAGGGGCAGGAGACACGGACGGAGACAAGGACGGCGACAAAGACGTAGACAAAGACGGAGACAAAGACGGAGACGAAGACGGTGAGAAAGACGGAGACAAAGACGGAGACGAAGAGGAAGACGACGACGGAGACAAAGACGGTGACAAAGGCGGAGACAAAGGCGGAGACAAAGACAGAGACAGAGACAGAGACAGAGACAGAGACAGAGACAGAGACAGAGACAGAGACAG